>CVRI01000061.1:23825-189838 GCA_900005825.1 Clunio marinus | reverse complement strand
CATTTTATCTGAGAGAAGTTTAATAATTGCAAGTCGTTTTAGAATTTTCTCTGTTCTCACATTGCTGATTCTTCAGATCAATGTGCTCTAGTTGATGCGGTATAACTAATAAATCATTAATTAACTTTTTTTTGTTGATAGATAACGAAGAATCGACACGAAATAAATTTTGAGTTTTTTTTTATATTCGGGAGTAGATTCGGTTTCATTTTTGACACACATTTTAATGAGATCTACATTTCCTGTGCTGAAAATATTTAAATTGTGAATATTAAATGAACTGTGAGTGATGCAAAAAAAAATATTTTACCTTAAACGTTGTTTTGATATTCTTCGCAAAGACTTTTTTTATTTTTTCTTTATGGCATTTTCGAGTATTTTCTATTTAAAAATTTTTCACACACCATCAGTAGCTTGAGTTATAAATTGCATAAAAACCAGTTAGAAAATCATAAAGAGAATGTTTCGATGACATGAGATTTTCTTTTTTTGCAAGCGAACAACGGGTCATCATTGTGCAGTGTAAGTAAGCAAAGCAATCGTTTCATTTACGATCGTTTTACCGTCATCAGTGAAATTTCTTCTATCTGTCTATTGACTCGTAAGACGAGATTTAAAAGTGAAGATTTTATGAGCCTAATTCATGATGTTAATTTGCTTTGGACCGCTGATGAATATCATTGAGGCGTAAGCAATTACCATTTACCTGTTATCAGTTAAGCATTACATAAATTACTTTTAAATGTCTTTTTTTGAGATTTCATTGTGATTTTTGGTAATCAAATAAAAAAGCTCATGTGTAGACATATCAGAGATTAAATTCAAGCTATGATTAGAAACCCAGAAGCAGTAGATATAAAGAAAATGACAAAAAAAGTGACCGGAGTTCGTTGTAAATCGACAAATGCTTCCTTCCAAATGTGAAGTTGATTTTTAAAAGAAACTCAAAGCATCATGCCGCAGACGGAACAACATCGGAATGGATTCTGTTGACCTAAACGCCACTTTTACTTCCGATGATTTCTCGGTCAACAGTCATGTAAATGCTTTCTTTGTTAACTTGAAGTAAGTTGAGCAAAGTGACGAATATTAATTGAAGAAAAACGATAAAATTTCTTGTTAATGAAAATCTTATTAAACAATCGTCACGGGAAAATGTTGTTGAAGCATTTAATTGAAAATGGAATTGTTTTGTGTTTCATTGTGATTTTTTTCCTCCTGAATGTTTACCTTTTGTTAGACAATTAACTGACAATGAAGACATTCATTGATAGTTTATTGTTGGCGGATAATGAACAACCACACAAACCATCTTCGTTTCTCTTTGAGACTAATCATTACAATTAATTATGAGTTGATGTTTCTGTGGTTTTTATCGGAAAATCTTCTCTCCTTTGATAAACACAAGTCTACATAAAGCTTAATTAAACTCTGTTCGATTCACTTGATCGCTAAGCAGCTAAAAATGAAGGAAAAAGTTGCAAAAAAATTACCAACTCATAAATTTAGCTAAATCTATGTTTGTTTGATGTTAAGTCACATTAACTAAGAGATTTCCATTTTATTATGCTTTTTGATTTATGGAAGAGAAAATTTCTTATGTGTCGAATTACAAAAATTTATCCTTAACATGAATCGCTGATTGTGTTGTTGAAATGCTTACGAAATTAAACATCAGAAGAATGATTTGTGATACATTAGGTTTAACTGTTTCTTTAATCCATTTAGTCAGAAACTAAGTAAGAACACAGATGATGCTTCATTCTAAAAAAAAATTAAATCTGTTTGGTGTAGCGGTTGAAGGAAATTATTTCAAGCAACTACACATTTCCGATTAAATCATCGAATAAATTTTAGCTGATGCAAGAAAGATCAAACACATGACACAGAAGAAATGATGTTTGATCTTCAATTTCCAATTAGAATGCTTTCAATCTAAAAGATTAGAAGTGAAAACGGAAGAATTCAGCGAGACGCTCTCATAATGCGATATTTTCCATTTCTCCACGAGTTTAAACTTTAAAGAAAAAAGAAAGAAATGAGCGTAATGTAAACATGCCGCTGATGGTTTTGTTTGGATTTTGCATTTACTTCTCTTCATTTGTGTTCTGTCTTTAGCTGCTGCAAGACGTGTTGTTGATTGAGAGAAGAAAAGAAAGATTTGGTGCGGTAAAATAAGTGAACGGTTCATTCAAGTCCAGATTCTGTTATAATTTACACGTTCTCAGTCGTCGCGTTTATTGCGCAATTTTTATTTGTTATCGCTCATCAACGTGTGGATTTTCTGTTACGGTTATTAAATTTAAAATTACCGAAAAACAAAAAAATAAATAAATATGAAGTTGAGTCAGAAAATAGTGTTGATAAGTCTTGTGCTGCTGATTGTCTTAAGTGTTTGTGAAGCAAAGAAACGTCGAATTCCAACGAAAAAGCAAAACAAAATTCAAAAACAATCAAAGCTTCCAAAAATAAAGAATCAAAAGCAACTTCTGTACGAGACACGTGAAACTTCGCCACCTAATTTTGTGACACTTTTAATTTTTCGACTCGTATATGGAATAGCATCACAAATGGGAGTAGAAGATCGTCTACCGGGATTTATTGCGCCACCAAATGCTGAACCAGATTACGGATTCTTCAGTTTTGGTGGTGAAACTCCAAGCATCTTCGGAGGTGGCGGTGACGATGATTACGATTTTGGATTTTAATTGAAATAGTTAATAGAATAATGACAAGTTAATCATGTGAAGCAACTCAGGAATGATAGAAACTAAGAAGATAAAAGATTATATGACTTAAAACATGGGTTTGTTGCTTCATAATAAGTCATTTAAATCTTTTGTTCTTCTATCAACAACTCCAACATCTAAATTGATTAACAAAAGCCATTCATTGTTTTCTGAACTCTGTTTAAGTATCATAAACATTTCAAGTGAAATCATAAGTAGATAATGATAAAAACATTAGGAAAATAATTTCTTGACCCACATTAAGAGTCATCGAGGGGAAAAAGTTTAAATTAAAATAAAAGAAAAAGTTTATCAAAAGCATGAGAAGAGCATTTAAAATTCACAAATTGATGTTCGTTATGCATATCTATAAAGAAGACGTTTTTTTAATTCGCAGTCAACAAGTCAACATAAGAAATGCGCATCGAATGGCCAAATTAAATCGTTTGAGTATACCACACACCGAATGGTGGACAAGAAGCGCGACTGAGTGATATAATTAAATAGACTCTAAAGTGCTCGAAGAGTCGAAGCATAAAGAAAAACAGAATCAAAAAAGCATTTTAATAATGTGGTTAATCTAACAGTACAATTTCCATTCAAACCATCGATTCAATTACAATTATTATCTTTTTCTTCTTTAATGATTTATTTCTTTTTGACGAATAGGTGTGCAGATAACTTTGTAAAGTTAGTTATTCTCTGAGAATCTTTAGATTACTTCACAATAATAAATTTAACCCAAATTTCCATGAAAGAAATCGAAATTTTCTAAGCCCTAACGCTGTGAACGAATTTTTAATTGTTAAATTTGTAGAATGTTTTATTTTCCAACCATGACTCGAGTTTGTGAATGAAATGAATGATGATCATAGTTATTCAAATGACGAATGTTCACCAGGCATGCGACAAAAACGGAAATAAATATTTTAATTCATTCAAGTTTCAAATTGATATTTATGAGATTGACATCAGAAATGATTTCTTAAATCAAAGGTTTCACAAATCCATGTTAATAATAATCAAGTTTAACTTAAACATGATTTTAATGTTTTCATCTAAAAGAAAGCGACATTCCGAGATAAATAATGCGATTGCCGACTCATTAAATATCTCGACACCTTTTCGATTGTTTGTTTTCAAGTTGATTTATCGTCTGTGAAGCCCTTCAATGCTATAATTTTTCATGTCCGCAATAAAAGAAAACCAATTTAAATAATATTAAGAGCTGATTTTATATTCGTCAATTCAGTTGTAGGTAAAAAAAGTCACACACAGAATTGAACAGAGAAAGCCAAAATAACAAGAAGAAGTTTTCTGTTAATTATGCAAATCGATATGAAATTTGTTCGTTTAAAATGCTGAAGGTATAGAAACAAAAGTGAAACTGATGATATCTCTGCTTCACTTTATGATTAAAATTGGCTTTGAAAATTTATTAATATTCATTGGATGAATATTTGAATAACATTCAATTATCTATCTAGTAGATAAAATAACATTTTGTTAACACAATGGTCATCATAAAAGAAATTAAATGAAATGTTTATTGATTAAAATCAGTAAATTATGATGAATGGTTAAGCTCATCAATTTCACAGCATCGTGTGAGTCTCATCTTTCATCTTTCAATTTAAACATTCATAAAGTAAACGAAAAGATATCATTTGTTAGCAAACAGTCATCGATGCAAACAACAATCTTGATGGAGGGAACAAATGTGGGTTAACGATACAAAATTCGTTTCTTATTTTCCTTTTGGCGTGTTCGAATTTCGTGGTATTGTACGTGATAAATATTCTTGTGGTGAATAATTCGTTCGCTTTTCCTTTTCGTTTTTGGTAAAAGTTAACGGAAGTCAAAAATCTCATAAAGAACGAATAAGTGAAACAAAAAATAGTTAATTTTGGCATAATGAAATTTTCTTTTATCAATCTCTTAAAATCTAGTGAGAAACTCTCTGGTTCGTTTGAACCAAACTACTGTTCAAGATTATATCATAAAAGCAACAAAACGTGCAAATGAATGGGTTCAAGTATTTTTTAATGTAGATTGTTATTTATGTAAAATGTCATACAGATACATTAGAAGAACTTCTTTATTAAGTATGTTCTACTCTAAAAATTCATTTGATATTACTCATTAAATTGTTTAAAATAAAAAAATGTTGAAATTAGATACTTATTTAGTAATAAAATTTAAATAACTTGAAGATTGTTATACTTCCTATGTTTAATATTTATTCTCTTATCATTCACACGGATCAATAATTTATTGTAGAATCGACACAATTTCAATAAATTATGTAGCACAATGTGTAGGATTAATGAACAGTTGCAAAATTGCAATGTTTATGCATTGCGATTATCTACTTATCTAGTTGTACGAAACTTATTTATCTATTTGGTAGAAATTAAGAAAGCTGTAGTTGGTGTAAATATTTATTTGAAATAATTGTTAATGTTGAATTATTTATTTGTTTACTTTCAAACATGCATGCACGCATGAGTTGATTTAATTGAGATTATTTGAATTCATTTGAATAAAACAGTTATCGATAGAAAATTTGTGTTTTTTGCTTTATTTATAATTTTAATCGTCAATTTTAAAACATAAGAATATTTACCTATGATCCCACTCCACTTAATAAAAAATTCAATTAAAAGCCTTAGTCCATAGATATTTTGATAGAGTTAGAAGAAGCAAATGATTAATTTAATTATCAGAAGCTTTCCACTTCAATGACTTTTTCAAAAGTTTCTTTTTTACTTTCTTTTTCTATTTTAAAACTAAAGAAGATGCAGAATTCTTTTGAAGATGCTTCAACAGCAATATATCTTGAATATGGGCTCTAAAAGTCACGATTTTTCATCCATTCATTTCTTTTTCCTTCATTTCACTATTATCGAGTTGCTCTTACCGTGAAAGTATTTTGTGATTGTTTGAACTTGAAATAAACATGGAAATGCATAAGAAAAATGACGCCGCAAAGTTTTATTAAAATTTGCTCTATAAAAAGAAGAAACAAGAAATTCTTTTTGCACACTCAGAGTAAATAAAGTTGCTGGCTTTGGTTGATCAACCGACTACATCGGCACTACTGTTTCTGTTTGTCATGCGGATTAAGAAAAAAATTACATTAAAGAACAACAGTTAAGTGTGTCAATTGATTGCAACTTACTTGTGTATCTTACACATTTGTAATGTCTTTGTCTTCCCTTCATTTTAAGCCATTCATTAATAAGACAGGTTTGAATTAAAAATAATTTCAAAATGATGTCAGGTAGTAATGACACGAAAACATTTCACTTTTAATGAAAAACTTTATTAAAAAAAATTATTTTCTTCTTAAAATTTATTAATTCATTTTTTGAGATGTTCCGTTTTGATTTTGTTGCGGATTTGGCTGGTTTCTTGGTGGGTTGTGCAAAAAATGTTGCTGCTCGAGATTTTTCGTTCGTCTTCTTGTGTAATGTTGCCACAATAGAATTGCTTGATCATCAATAAACTTACAACATGGAGCGGTGACTATTTTTCGTCGGAATTCTTCGCTTTGAAGTAGATCAAGGAAATATAAGCACATCGGGTATTTCAAGAACTTTGCATATTCCGGCTTCTTCCAATACAGTAAATATTTGAGATAATTTACAAAACACGGATCTTTGAAGAAATCACGTTGAGCCAAAACTATAAAACAAACCGTTAGAATCTCATTTCCTTCTAAAATTAATAAAAAATAAACTTACAGTGCAAGTAGTTTGGATTTGCAAGACATTGAACGAATTCAAGCTCGACTTGGAATCTTAGCCTTTGTTGGTCATCACTTTCTGCAGCTTGAAGAGCTAAAGTTAAAATATAAAAAGAAAACAATAATGGACAACTAAGAAATGTTTCAAAAAATAAGGTTTTATGTTAGTGATAAAATGAGAGAATAACATGAATCAATATACAACTCAAACTACTTAAGGAAAACGTAGATAACAAAATAAATTAAGATTATTTACTCACAATCCTTTGTTTTGTTTGTTCCTTTCTTATTAGCCATTTAATAAGTTGTGAAGAAGTGATATTGAGCAAATAATTTAAGTGTTTTGGCCGTTTTGGGAATACGTGTTTATGAGGAGGATCGTGAGATGGATTGGAAGTTGTGGGTGATATTATTTACAACATCCAGTGACAGACAAAATAAAGTGATTTCTTCCAGCTCACACGAATGTGAAGTTTAAAAACTTAAAAATAGTTGCTATTTTTATCAGTTTTGTGTATGAATTATTTATTTTTTAGCATAAACCATAAAGAAATCAAGCAAGTCTAAATTAATTTTCCACTAAAAAAGAATAAAATTTGTGACTTCAACGTGTGCCTTTATAAATAACGAGAACTATTTACTCACAGCTATAGATTGACATTTAGTATGTATTAAAGAACTTTATTTCCAATAAATGTAACTTAAATTAGTTTTAGCATGAAAAATATAAATTAACACTTTGTATGGACAGTGGGATCCAGTTTGTTTACAGCGGGGTATGCAAGAATGCGCAGTAGGACATAATTTAAATAGCAAACCGTTGAGAATATTTTCGCAACTTTGTACACGCTCTTCCTATACTTTTATCATTTTATGTGGCCTTGATTTTTTTTTCGGTCAACGTCCGAGAATCTACAACTTGTTGTGGGTTTATTTGCCTATCATTTTTTTGAGCTACTTGCATCAGTGTGGCTGGTATTTTCTCGATTGTCATAAAAAAGTTCTTTTTAATTAAATATGAAATACAATATGAAACAGAATTTCTTTGCTTTTCCATCAATATCATTGGAAGACGATATAGAAGACGGCGTCGTAAGTATTAAGTTAAAAGTTCAATTTTATATAAAGCAACATCTGGTATTGATTTATCAAAATTTGTTTTTATTATTTATTGTGTGAGAGAGTTAGACAATTTTTAAATTTTTTTCCCGCTTCTTTGAAATTCTCCGCCAGTCGAAGTTTTTAATCTACTGACTTGTATGAAAAGAGTAAAAATATTATTTAATATTACTAAAAGTACTAAATACTTTGACTTTATTAAAATGAGTTGTGTTTAATAAATTAGAAGTGCAATTAAAGTTGTTATCGCTTTATACTCCTTAATATATGCATAAAATTATGACTGAATTAAGTAGTCAGAAGGAAAATTTTAAAAGCTATTTGAAGGTATACTTCTTATTTGTGTAATCTTGTAGATTCTTAAAGCTTTAATAATTAGTGTCAATACAAAGCGTCATCGATCCGTGAACATTATTTTGACTCTGAATTATTACGTTTGGAAAAACATTTCGCAATATTTAATTTTTTGTTATTGTATTTTTTTAGTGTCTCGATGCAACCGAAGATTCAGCTGAAAATGACTATTCACCAATGTTTTTAAATGGTTAGTCACTTGTATTCTGTTAATATTTTCATTTTCCACTATTTTTTATAGCGATTATTTAATCGTGATGGCAAGCGGAAAAATCAATAATTTTTTCAAACAATTTTCTTTCTTTATTTACAAAAAAACACAAATTAAAGGCGAACTGGAAGCGGCAAGAGCTTCGAATGTTAACTTATTCATTGCACAAAAGATTAAAGCAAATTCAAAGAAGAAGAGAATACCGCCTAATCAGAAGCGAGTAGGACTGCTGGTTATAACAAATTTCCGTTTGTGTTTTGTCGTTTTTGAAGAGAGAGATAAAAATGATAAGAATAATTCCAACAAGGTAAGTCGAATTCCCTCGTATGATGTCATCGTGTGCCATCATAACATTTGTTTACCGTTACAGAAAACTGTGTCTCATCAGGAGAATAATTTTCTGGGTCGATATGACATCACACTCTCTAATATGGATGAGATTTACGCTTACACTGACAAGAAGCACAAACTCGTGTTACCACACCAAAAGAACAGCTCAAGAATCGATGCAATAAGAATTGTGTGCAAAAACTTTCGAACACTCACATTTGACTTTCAAGATTCTGAAGTTGGAAAAGGAAAATACATCGCTGATGCTTTAGTGCAGTTTGCATTTCCCACAAGACATAATTTACTCTTCATGTATCATTTCAAGTGAGTGTCATGATGAATCTAATTAAAAATCTTTCAATATCAATTCTTTGATAATTTTAAGGGAGAAATATTACAACGCTTCGAGATCAATTCGAACATTTCGTGAGAAACACGATTGGATTCAAGAGTTGGAACGTTGTGGGGTGTCGTATCAAACAGGTGCATGGCGTGTGCTTTCCCTTGATTTTCCAGCAAGTGACAATGCACTCCCACAACATTATGTCGTACCAAAACATTTAACAGACTCACAATATTTTAATTTATGTGAAGCATTTCGATGTAAACGTGCAGCGGTGTGGGTGTGGGGACTTGGTAATGCTTCACTTGTTCGAATGGCTGATTTGCTTCCTGAACTTCTCAATAATCCGAAAGAAGTGACACCATCAAAAGATAGTCTGATGTTGGAGCATATCAGAATATGCGACAAAGTTCAACCACGATGCATTGAACTTACCAAAGTTTTACCCTCCATTCAAGATGTTCATCAAAGTTACATGAAACTGAGGCTAATTTGTGCACCGGTCAGTGATCGTGAATTAACAATCCAAGATGAACGCTTCCTGACGGTACTTGAAAAGACTTGTTGGTTGCTTTACTCTTCGCTTTGTCTGAAAACAGCTTGTGAAGCTGCTGGGTTTTTGAAAGCAGGAGAATCTGTTGCACTACAAGAGAATGATGGACGTGACATGTGTTGTCTTGTGTCGAGTTTAGTGCAAGTGCTTTTAGATCCTTTTTACCGTACAATAACCGGATTTCAAGTGTTGATTCAGAAAGAATGGGTTGCATTAGGACATCCTTTCAGTGATCGAATTGGTCATGTTTATAACAAGCAAGTCGATAAATCGCCAATTTTCCTTCTTTTTCTTGATTGTGTGTGGCAAACACTTCAACAATTTCCCGAATCATTTGAATTCTCGGAAACTTTCCTTACAACTATTTGGGATTGCGTGTTTCTACCGATCTTCGACACATTCCAATTCAATTGCGAATATGATCGACAAGTTGCTGTTAGAGATGAAAGTCTTTTGTCGAGGCCTATATGGGATTGGGGTGAAATATTTACAGACAAAGATATCGCTTTGTTTTCAAATCCATTGTATAAAAAGCCGCTAATGAGTGAACAGGAAATCGAACATCATCGAAAATCAAAATTGCCACCAAGTGCATTAAAACTTCCGGGAATGGATATTCTTCCAGTTAAGCCAACACCAAGGCAGAGATTCTCTCTACAACAACCAGGAACTAATAAATCAATCGATATGGAAGCAAAATTATTGCTTCCATCACAGATTCTTAATCATCACGAAATTCCAAAGTTAGAGAAAATTCACACGTCAGTCGAAACGAATCAGGTAAATTTTCAGAATGTTTTTTAATTAATTTGTTCAATAATTTCAATTTCTTTAGGATAAATTCTTGGAGCCAAGTTTCTTGATTCGTGATTTGGATATTTATGCGCAATGCTATTACCGATGGATGCCCATACTTGAAATACGCAATGGAGGCTTTGCTCAAATTGACTTATATAATCGAATGATCCTTAGCAATATTCATAAGCTTCAGAAGAGCTTGGAAACGGGTCACATCAGTGATGGTCAGTTGGATTTAAGGAGAGATGATGAAACGATTACAACGGCAGCTGCTCCATCCGATTCTACAGCTAATGGAAAGAGTAATCGCATTCCTATTGTGAATTCTTTCTTCCCTTTCTCCATCAATGACGGAGATGACGACAACAGTAACTTGAACGATATTCTCATCTTCAGTTCGGATGTTTTAACGGAAGGTTCAGTATTTGAGCTTGACTAAAGTTTATTCCTACGTAGTTTTATTCAAAACTTTTATTGTTATATTCTACTTCAAATATCTTCCTTTTTAAAAAGCTTATTTAAAAAAATGGAAGACAAATCGTTAATTAATTATGTCGCTATATGTATTTTCACGTAACTTCACTTTTTTGTTTTTAAAGAACTTAGCGTTAAAAATTATTTTATTTTCCTTCTCGTCGATTTTTTTCTTTAATTAAAATACTAAAAGCGAGAGTGATTAGAAAACCAGAGAACCTGAAAATGAAAATCTTACGATACTAAAATTACACATTAGATTGCATAAAGAACCGAAAACAAAAGATAATAAATAAAAAAAAAGCTATTATAATTAGAAAACAATTAAAACTCTTTTTAATTTGTTGTACTTGCAAGTTGCAACTTGCAAAAGTTAATCCGGGATTAAGTCAAGTTGCATTTCTTAATCCTTGGATTATCCACCATTGGAGGATTAACTTGACGATGTTTCTGAAAGCTCCTTAAAATGATTTAATTAATTTGTTTTTCACACTTATTCGACGAAATTTTAATTAAAACTTAAATGAATTGTTTTTCTTATTTTTTCTCGAATTCTTTTCTTAATTATAACCAACGAAGAAAAGAAACAAAAAACTTTTTTATTTTCGCTCTTAAATATTTTTTCTTTCTTTTTAATTTCATCTCACGACGATGTCATTTCTCATTATATAAAACATAAAACATATTTTCTCCTAAATTTCCATCCGTGCATGATCGTTTCGTTTGATTTTCTTCTTTTTCTTCTTGGAACACGTTTTGGTAAGTAAAGTGGAAAACTTTTGAATGAACGAGTCACGCGAACACGATTTTTGTTTGTTTGTTTCATTTGCAAAGTGCAACACAAAATAAATGTAGATAATATTAAAAATAAAATTAAAAGTACTAAATAGATTAATTAACATGGAATTTCTCTAAAAATCTAAAGTAATGTAGAGAAACGTCGCATTAACTTTTCGTCTTAGATAGTGGTAAGTAAAAGTAGATAATAAAATATCCTAATGGTGAAATCTTTTCTTAATTCTTTTCGAAAAAATCAACGACTTTTTAAAAACATTTCTTTTTCCCTTCTCATGTGAAACAAGAAAAGGTAAAAAAAAGATTTTGAAAGGATAAAAATTTAACATCATAACAGCAATAATTACAAAGTTAGTCTTATCATTCTTTCGCGTGGGTGGCATGTCGCAATTTTCTATCTCTCAAACGGTAGTTCTTTGTGTTAAGCCCACACGTTCAGCGAAATTTCCCAAGAGTGAACCAAGTGTCGCTGAATCAGTTCCGTTTTTAAATTTGTAGCCAATTGTTGAGCTGTAGCAATTATAGAAGAGCGTACGTACGGCATTCAGTCTCTCGCGACGCATAAAATAATCATTGGCAGTAAAGCAATCATCATCAATAAGCGTACTCGTTTCATTTGATCCATTTGCCGCCATTGAGCTCGGTCCACTGTTGGCACTTTGATGATTCGAAAAAACATTGTTGTGAGAATGTATGGGCGGATTGGAGTTATTGATTACATTAATATTGTTATTGTTGTTATTATTACTATTATTGTGGTTGTTATTATTATTGGTAGATTGTTGATTGTTGATCAATGGAGGAAGTTGCTGTTCATTTATGACAACAATGTTTGAATCTTGACTTCTTAAGCTTCCAGTTCCACTTATTAATTGCCAACTACCAACCGATATACTTGAAGACGATTCTTGACGTTGACGATGATGTCCACCGATACTACTGTTAGCTTCTGATTGTGGCACTAACATTGGACTTGTTCTGGAATTAAAGAATAATTTTTTATAAGAAAGTTAAAAAAAATTCCGATTCTCCTACCTCTTACGAAGCAGAGGCGACCAATTGAGGATGTTATTGCCGCTGTCATGTGACAAACATTCAATGCTATTGTTACTGTCTTGACTGTGCAGCCAGTTATTTCTATAACGAAGAACACATAAAATCCTCAATTGGAAAGTGTCGAAACGGAAGTTTTAATAATGTCAACTTACCCATTGAGATTAACATTTGTGTCATCGATGAGGCCATTTGATGATATTATATTTGAATGACTATCTTGATGACTTCGGGCACTGCATGTTGAATTTAAGGAAACACTTGAACCACGACTGTCACCATCGAAAAGAATTCCTTCAAACACATCACTGTCAGTTCGAATCACACCAATTGAGCTACTTCCACTGCTACTTTGTTTACTTCGAAATCTATTTAAGGAGAGAAATGATTGAGTTGACAGCCAATTGAAGATTTAATTTCACTTACCTTTGTCCAACAACACTAAATTCATCGTCCATCAAATATTTGAGGGCGTAAAAGCAGAAGAAGAAAATTTCTTCACCTTTTTCGAGACGATCAACAAGACGATGTCCACATAAAAGCCAATCGTAGGCAATGGTAAAATATAAAATTTGAATTGCACTGAGTGATTGATGAATTGCACCATCAGCCCACAATGAAAGCCTCAAAAGCGAAATGAAGAGTGGCGTTCGATCCCACCCACTGATGCAATGAATAAGCAAACCAGAACTGCTGTCTTGAAGATATTTCAGTAAAAGTTTGATGTAATTTTGTGTGATTTGAACCAAATCCCATCCTTTATATGAATCCCAATTGATGTTGAGTTGAGCTGACATTGGATCTTCAGGCACACAAATCTCAGCGTCAACATTTTTTTGCGACCAATCGAAGAGAAGTCCTTCGCCTGAATAATTGTTATCACGAAACAAACGGAAGAATTCACAACCAGGATAAGGCAGTGAAATGAGTTTGAAGTCTTGATATCGTTTTTCTTTGTCAACTTTCTCCGACGACGTCACATTCATCATGAACTTTACTTTCTTCTTCTCCACCATCAAGTCAATGATTGACCCAACATTAAGTGTCCTTAAAAGCTTTATGTCTTGATTACGTACACGATCGAAAAGTTGCCATTCGCTGCTTCCTTTCTCGGCTTTCTCTTCTGTGCATGCTTCTTCGTTAAGTGACGTTTCTTGAGCTTCATACGCTTCCTCATCAAGTGGCGATGACTTCACTGACGTTGTATTGTCAACACCCGCAAATAAATAATCAAAGCCACTTCGTGTGTAGATCTCTGGCCCTCCAGATAACGTCGCTGATCTACAAATGTACTTTCCTCGGTACAAAATAACCGGCAATGGAAATCGAGCTCGGCACCTTGAACGAATATTTTTTCATTAATATTTATTATTATTTAAGTAGGAAAGAATAATAAAATAAACTTGAGATTATACTCCGTTTATTATTAAGATAAATGTTTACTGATAACAACAAGAAAAATGTTTAGTTGTAGTCGGAGGCGCCAATAATTATTCAAACGCAATTAATATAAAAAGCAATTTGCTTACCGTGCAAATCGTGCCTTATTGATGAGATCACGCAGTTTACCGGCTTCATAAGTACTTTCGTAAATTGTTTGTTGTCGATTCGTTGGTTGTTGTTGAGATGTTAATCCATTGTACACGCTGTTGGGTTGTTGTTGAGTGAAGCTATGGTTTTCATACTCGGGAATCAACACCGTACTAGGATAATGAGTTGAGAGTTCACCAGTCGCATTTGATATTTCCACGACGCTATAATCGAGCTTCATGAGTACCGAACACTTTTGCATAACATCATTGCCCTATGGTAGAAAAAGAAATAATTTTTTTTTAATTTTTACCACCACATGAAGCCTATGAACACAAAATGTATCGGATATAAATATTGCGTCGCAGAAATCTTTCTTTTCGTAAGTATCAAAGAGCCATAAACACAAATAAAATCTTTCCTTAAATCCACTCACAAGAATGACTCGTTTTAATATTTATAAATACACAAAAATTCGCGCAAAATGTAGCATTGCTTCAATAACTCTTCAGACTTATGTATGCAGATGCTTATGAAAGCGCAACGAAATTTGACTCAACTGCATCGCTAGGAGAGAAATTATTGATTGTTAATCACGTTTCCATGACGAATATTTAGGGCCGAATGCAGCGAGATATAAAATCAATAATTTCTCCATATCGTCGATACGACAAACGATTCTATGATATTTTCTTCATTTTCTTCCGTGCACTCGAGAGTCATGTGGAAATGTTTACATTTGACAACGTAAGGCAACTCTCTGGCCAATTGAACTCATGTCTTTCCCTTGACCTAAATCACATTATGATGCTTTTTTGGAAAGAGAACTTTAAAGGTCTTTTGAAATATTTTTATGTGTGAACCTTAAGCTAAATAATTTAAGATTGAAGCGTATAATAAGTGAGAATATTTCACACATTGATCCGGATTTAATGTTCAGATTTTTTTGTCGATGTAATCAACTTTTGAAATTTTATCAAATACTTCAAAATTATTGTGAAAACTCTTCATTGCGAGTAATTCTTTCTTTTATTTACTTCGATTAATATGTTTTCTTTAAAGTTTTTTGTTGAAATTTCATATTTATTAAATCTGGATCTGGTTCTTTGTTGCTTTTGTTAAATGCGTAAATCCTTGAGAAAAATTTGTACAAATTCTGTGATCTCATTCTAAAGTAAATTGAGAATTTTATGAATGATTTATGACTGTACATCATTTTTCTGCCGCTTAGAGCAGCGTTTCTAATGAATTTCAGATAAAAGATATTACATTTTTGGAACAAATACTAACAAATGAAGATTCAGAATTTGAATCACTCGCACGATAACAATTTTTGGCGAAAAACTCTAGTAGCGTTTGAATATCCTGATGAAGTATTTCTGCATTCATCTTGTACACACATTTATGATATTTTCACTATTTTTAATAAGCTTAAATTTGCAAAAAATGAAAATGAATTCCCGAAAAGTTCACTACGAGTAACTCCGAAAATGTTTATTGTTGGTTTACTGAACACACTGCAGTGTCGGTTCGAATATTACGCACCGTTTTGAATTCAGTAAATCTGAAGTGAAGAGATGAAAAATATTCTTCCGCTTAAATGATTGTCTCACTAAGCTCCCACTATTCAGTCTGGTAGTGACACTCTATCAGTCTAAACCGGAACTATAATTGACTCAAATTTGAATCAGAAAATCTAAATAGCGATTGTGGCACTCACACCTCCTTTAGACTTGCCGAAGTTCAGAATGTTTTTAAGGGTTTTTGTGTTTCTCCTAACGATAAATTTCTTATCGTCAACAGAAATGAAGGAATTAACATTAAATACAGGATATAAAATTCCTCTAATTGGATGTAAGTATAAATTAAACATTTGTTAATTACTTTAAAGTGTTGTTGACTTTCCAAAGTGGGAACATATTTAATTCGAGGAACAGAAATGACAAATCGAGTGATAGACGAAGCTTTAGAAGCCGGTTATCGTCTTTTTGATACTGCACAGAATTACAACAATCAACATTTCCTTGGAAAAGCTTTCAAAGAACTTTTACCGAAACATAATCTTACAAGAAATGACATTTTCATCACTACAAAATTTGGTAAGCACCTTTATGACCTTTGAATTTATTTTCAAGATTATTTAAATGCTTGACATTGAAAAACATTATTTCTTCTCTGTGATGATAAAGAGCCTTCAACCATTTATAAAACAGAAAAAGATTATGAAGATTTAGTTCGTGAAGCTCTGAGAAATCTTCAGACAGACTACGTCGATCTTTTCCTCTTACATTGGCCTGGTAAGTGTTAACAAAGCTCTAAATAGAATACAAAAATAATTGCGTCGTTCTTTATTTTTCTATTAGGTGTTAGTGGTTTACCCAACAATTCCACAGATGTTTTGAAATATCGTCACGAAGCTTGGAAAGCTTTGTCAAAGTTTAAGAAAGAAGGATTAATTCGATCCATTGGTGTTTCCAATTTCATGGTGAAACATCTGGAAGATCTTAAGAAGGAGTGTGAAATTCCACCAGTATTGAATCAAGTTGAATGGCATCCCAGATGTTATAATAACACGCTTTATGATTATTGCAAGGAGAACAATATCGTTCTTCAAGCATACTCTTCACTTGGAACATCATCAAGCACATCACTGCGCAAAGACCCAACTGTTATGAAGATTGCTGAAAGAATTGGGAAATCTCCAGTTCAAGTTCTCCTTCGATGGGCTACTCAAAACGGCGTTCCTGTCATACCCAAAGCAAGTTCCAAAAATCATCTTGTTGAGAACATGAACCTTGATTTTACAATTCCTGAGTCCGACATGGGAATTTTGAATAATTTCACCCAAAATATGCGTTTCGACTGGGATCCTAATAATGTCATATAAATGTTCAGATTTTTTGTTGCCTTTCACTAATAAAAATATGTTTCGTTAAAATTAACACACTTTTACATTAATTATCGCTATCAAAAGTCAAAATCTTATCACATTCTTCAAAAAAGTTTAATGATAGTCAATTGATAAAACTAATGGCCTTTCAGATAACATTTTAATCATAGCTTCAGAGTTATTACGATTGTCGTGGCATTAACATCACGTAAAAACGGCCAACATGAAAATTTATTTATTTTTATTTTTTGGAAGTTTTGTGACGAACTCATTGGCGTTACCGAATGGAGCTCCAGAATCAGCATGTGCCACAATGACGCCACAACATGGAGTAGAACCTCAAACATCAGAAAGCCCTTTTCGTATTGTTGTTCCTAAATCAAACATAAATGGGGGAGAAATTATTGATGTCACTATAGAAGTCGATCCAGGAAGAACCTTCAAAGGATTTTTTATTAATGCAAAGACAATCGAAGATGAACCGAGAGTTGTCGGAGAATTTTTGGGAAATGATCAAGAAGCGATTTCATATAATTTCAGGAACTGTGGGGGAACTAGCAATACGGCAACACACAGCGAAAACGAATTGAAATCGGGAATTACATTGAAATGGAAAGCACCTGAAAATTATCAAGGCTCGATAAGATTTCAGTAAGTTCCGTGTAGTAATTTTAAAGTGAAAAACTTACATTGAATGTCATTAAAATTTCAAGTGCTACATTTGTACAAGAACGTGTCACATTTTGGATTAATCAACTGTCACAAGAAATTGTNAACGTAAATAATAAAAAATTAGTAAGATAAAAATTATTTTCATCATCAACTTAGAAATCTCAGTATGCGCACAATCGCATAAAAAATGAATATTTTTTGAATACTTGCAAATAAATGCATAAATGCACAATCGCATAAAGAAAAGGTAAAACCCTAGAAAAACTTACATTGAATGTCATTAAAATTTCAAGTGCTACATTTGTACAAGAACGTGTCACATTTTGGATTAATCAACTGTCACAAGAAATTGTCGTTACACCTCTTGACAATGCAGGCAATAACATTTATCAAGAGTGTTTGAGAACAAAATCATGTTTTGGATTACCGCCAGGTTGTCTTGAACAAGAAAATTGCTCTTCATTTGGTGCAGTAATTGTCAGAGATGGAACTTACACATTTGAAATGCAATCATCAAGTAAGTTTCGTGCTCTGGATATCTTTCGAATTAATGGATGCTTGATTCAAACGATTAAATTTAGGTGGAGCGGGATATATCGCAATGGCCTTATCATTTGACAAGTTTATGGGCGATGATTCAGCAATTGAGTGTGCGATTGAAAGTGGAGTAATAAAAGCATATGCTTCATTAACAAGAGCTATACCTCAAGATTATGGTGCTAGACGAAGTATTGTTGTAATGAAATCAAACATTAAAATTATAATTGAGAATTATAATTAAATTAGAATTTAATTGCAGAATCAATCAGCCATAAATTTAATAACATCAAGACTGGAAGATGGCAAAATTTATTGTCGTGTTCAGCGAGATATAAGATTAGAAATTGATGGAACTGTCTTCTCTATGGCTGAACAACATTTTCTGTTAATGTCAAGTGGATCAACAGCATCACCACTTTCCATCGGCTTTCATGATATTAATTACGCTTCATCAACTAAATCTCTTTTATTTACTGAAGATCCGGTAGAAATAACGTCAATTGCAAGGAAAGCTTTATTAGTACTTCATGGAAGTTTCATGATTGCAGCATGGATTGGTTTGACTGCATTTGGAATTTTCTCAGCAAGATTTATGAAGAAACTGTGGACAGGAAAGCAAATTTTCGGCAAAGATGTTTGGTTTGTCATTCATTCATCTTCAATGGCGTTGACTTGGATTCTCACAATCATCGCTATCATTCTCATATGGATCGATGTTGGTGAATTTAAGTTTTCAACGCATTCATTGCTTGGGATAATTGCAGCTTCATTGTGCTTTATCCAACCCATATCAGCGTTCTTTAGACCAGCACCAGATGATAAAGCTCGTCCCATTTTCAATTTCATGCATGGATCTGTAGGAAAGTTAGCTCAATTACTAGCTGGTAAGTAAATCCATAATTTGGGAAACATCGATGCAGCTTGAAACTTAAGTTCCTTTAATAGTTATTACGATTTTCTTCGCTACCCAAATGGATCGAGCTAATCTACCAGATTGGACGAAATATGTTCTTATATCATACGTTGTAGCTTATCTAATCTTTTACGCTATGCTCAATGTAAGTGAGGGATTATTCAAAACACGTTTTCTTGATAATTTTTGCTATTATAAATTACATTCTGATAACACATTGTTTGTCATCCACAGAACTTAGCAATTGTGAGTGATATTAAAGCACATCAGAATTCTTTGAAAGGAGCTGAAAGACCACAAAGCAGCACACCACCGGTAAGTATTTAAATATTCCATTTAACAGTTTTTAGGATTTAATATTTGTTTTTGACAGCTTGCATTTCCTCGGAGAATTATTTTCATCCTTTTCTCAATCGCTATGCTTGGCTTTGTCATAACTTTAATAAATATTTTTGCTTTGAATGTATAATTATCAACATTCGACAGAAATCCTGAAAGCTAATTCAAGTTCAATTGAAATTTGTCAAGGTTTATGAAGTGTGTGACTCAGCAACTAAAAATATAATCAACTTGTTGTATTCTTATCAATGAATTGTTGAAACAGGTGATATTAGTAAATTAAAATTAAAGTCGATTAATGCTTTTACAAAATTATAGTCATGGTGTCTCGACATTCGCTGTTGCTTCTTATTTTTTATGTGAAATGAAATGAAAGTAATAAAAAATAAAAACAAAAACTTTGATTAGAAACTTTCCTTTATTAAACTAGATTTTCTCTTTTTCTTTCATTATTTACAATTTTTAGATGAAGATTTGCAATTCATTAAAATATAAAATCTTAAAATTAAACATCCTTGAATAATTACACAAGACAAACAAGCAGGATTTTTATTCGGTAAACATAAATAATTATGTTGCTTGAATTAAAGATAAATGTGTATAAATAAAAGTTTACATTGTAAGCTATACGAAACAAGTGCTGATTAATTAAAACGTCTCCATATTGCACTGATTTCTTCATAAGCAGATATCTTAACCATACAATCGTTTGATATTTAAAGTGTTGAAAACTCCGTAGAAAAATAAAAGTTTGCCCATTTAATGGCACTATATAAATTGCTTCTTGCTCTTTATAATATTCATATGCATGCGTTGTTCAATCTATTCAGAACTTTGATGATATTTATAAAAGAAAAAAAAGATTTCAAATTTAAGAAGAATAAAATTTCATTAACAAACACATAATCATGACGTAAATTTTACGGACCTTAACAGTAAAAGTATGGAAACAAATACCCAAAGACAGCAGTTGCGATATTGTCGACCTAATCTAAATGAAAGCTACCCCGTAAAGCGTTATCATTGTCCATTTGGTATAAAAGTTCTTGGGGGGCTTAAACTGATAATTACAAAAACAAACAACTTTTCAAATTATTTCTTTAGATATTTAGAAATGGTCAAGATATCAGTAAAAAAACGTTTGCGTTTCTCTCTTCACATAATTTCTCGGTTAGCATTACGATAACCAAAATTATAAAAAAAAACTCGATAAAGTATCTACTCGTAAAACATTTTAGGATCGTTATTTGTGAAACACTTAAAGAAATTTTCAATTCTTAGATTTCTCTTTCACTTTTTTTGTGCACGAGTTCGGTTAATCACTATCGACGAAAATTTCTTCAAGTGTATTAAGTTTGTAAGTATTTAAGTTGAAAAGGAAAGTTCTCTAGATCGCTTATGTGTTATCATTACTCTAAATGTATGATTGCATCTAATCAAAGAAATAATAAATAATTTTGTCTTGTCTATGAGTCCGCAATTATTTCCTTTTTTTCTCTTGTGAAATGTTAAAAAAACTTATTTTAATTTATAAGAACGGGAATTAATTAATGTTTAATAAATTTATTCATCTAAGTTGATAGTGATAACCATTCGATGTCAATAGTGACGACTTCTATTACCACTGCTTATATTTTGGTCCCTTAATTCGCTGCTGCTTCTATTGTTAGATTTATTATGGTGATGATGATGATGGTGACGCTTTCTTTCGCCTAAAATTCACATAAAATAAAAAAAGGAGAAACATGAAAATTAATTTCCATTGCATAATCATTTTATAGAAAGAATTCAAATGGAACTGTGCTTGAGTATTAAGATGGAAGTTTATGCAGCATGAAACATGAAAAAAAGCACAAACAATAAACAAAATGTACACCAAAAGTTTCTTCTCAATGACAACACACAAAGTAAGTAAATAACTAGAAAACATTTAACTTGCTTACCTTTGACACAAGCATCTGACACCACCATCTCAGAACCGTCTCTTAATCCTAGACTATCACGTCCATAGTCACGTGTCCCACCTCTGGATAGATTATCCCGTGATCTATCAAAAAATCTGTACATTGAAAGGTTTTCCATCATTTTTATACAGGAATTGAGTGAAAAATATTTACAATGAAAGGTTTTTACATGCTTTTAAATGACATGAAGTTTAATTTGAGTTAATGAACGATGGGATTAGGTAATGAGATTTATTTACCTGTCTAAATCGCGTGCACGATTTTCCAAGTTATCTCTCGATCGACTAAGATTTGGCGGATCAAGTGTTTCTTTACGTCTTAATTGATTATGATTTTTAGATGCTGATTCATGGAGATTTTCCCACGCTTGACGATAATATCTGGAAAATTGATAAATACTTTCAATGATTATCCAATTAAAATGAATCAATCAACTTTTCATTCACAAGTCAATCAATCGAGAAAGTACCTATTCAATCCATTTCGTGATTCGGAACTTGAACTGTCAAATGAGGCGACGGTATTACAATCAGGAGAGGCTCGATGACGATAGTGCTGTGTAGATGAACGGTTTCTACGGAAACAACATTGAAAGTTAATCTGATTGCGAGTGTTAAGAAGCTTATTAATGCGATTATTTTCTTAAGTGAATGCGAACATGTCACATTTGGAGATTGGAACTGTTTTTATCCTTACATATGATTATCATAAATTTGAAAGTCAAAACTATGGCATTTAATGGCATTATCTTGATGTGGTGGCGATATCGGTAAATTTCATAACGGTGGCGAAGGTTCGCTGAAGAAGCCAGCACGCGATTGATAGAAACCATGACGACCAAACGTACTAATGTCACGTCTGGCAAGTTTTTGATCAGGAAATGGCAATGCCAAAACGGTGTACCACCTCGAGGGCAAATGATCTTGCGACAACTTTACATCATGTTTACAATTCTCGAAATATTTCTTCGACAATGTCGTTGAATTGCTCAGCAAATTTTGTGGTTGTTGTTGAGTATCAAGTGACGACTTCGTGCTGATTATTTTAAGATTTTTTTTTTTTTGATTTTAATTGATCGAAACACAAACGAGCCAGAAAAGGAAAAATAGAAAAGTTAAAAATTTGTCTTCTTCTCTTTATACTTTTTGTGTGTTGTTAACTTCAATTTGCCAAATGTTTGCTTTAGAGACAGTTGAAGAAGAATAGAAACAGCCATAAGATAAGATGAGATGAAGAAGATTCTAATAGTTGTGCGAAATTATTGCGTCAAGACGATTTGAATGTGAACATTTGTCGCATTATCATGTGCCCTCGATTGAGCTTCTCACTAAACTTCAATCATAATATTTTTATTCTAAGAGTATTTAAACTAATTTACAAATAAAAAGAAAGCTTTTCAGATATAAGAATGTGCAATCAATCAAAATTCATCAACATAATGTGATCAAACAAACAAAAAAGTGTTAAAAATTATTCTGAATTTTAAGAAAATTCTTAGAAATTTTAAAAGCATTTAGCAAGAAACAAAAACTGATTAATTAAACTTTAATTCGTGCTGTGCTTTGAAAAGGAAGAGAACCATTCAATACTCTAAACCATTTGCAATAAAAGTTGCTTTCATTAAAGACACAACGCTTACCTTCTAACAAGAATCACAATTGTAGTTATGAGAGCTGCTAAAAAGACGAAACCACCAAAGGAACTGAGAGCGATGATTGATGATAAGTTGAGTTTAGCTCCGTATGTTGATGATGAGTTGACAGTTTCGTCATTATCGACTGGCGTTGGAACATTGACGTCAGGCACATGATTGTGTCTGTGAGAAAGAAAATGAAAGAATTAAATGACATTAAGATTTGTCAATGAAGTGCTTACCTGTTGTTATTAGTGCCGGCAACCTCATTATCTTCGGGATGAGCGGCATCGATTTCTTCTTGAACATTTCTAGTCGTTGTCTCGATTTTGCGTGTCGTTGTTGTGACGGTTGGCTGTGGTTGGTTGTTCTTTGGTATGCTGATAACTGGGCGAACGGCCTTACGTGGCGGAAACTCTTCACGAACAGTTCCGGGCAAAATGTCGGTGTCATTATTATCTTCTTCGTCATCCAAGTCAATCTGATGAATTGGAATGCTTTTTTGTGTTGTTGATGTTGAGAATCTTGAACTTGTTCGAATTGGTGTCGAAGATTTTCTTGAAGGTTGTTGAGATGTTCTGGTGCGAGTGTAAGTTGTAGCTGGAATGGAAGGTGTCGGTGCCTTTGTTGTCAACGTCACATCTTCAACACAAGCCGTAATTGGACCACTCCATTGTCCAGTTGCCGTGCACGTGATGAAATTTGGTCCATTAATTTTAAAACCTCTTGCACATTGAATCTCAGCTTTAGCGCCGAAAATTGTTCCATTGGGAGTTAAAATCTTTGAATTCTTGTGATTAGCAGGTAAAGCGTCACATTCAACAATCTCACAACGTGGCGGT
The DNA here is from genome assembly GCA_900005825.1 of Clunio marinus. Classification (NCBI taxonomy): domain Eukaryota; kingdom Metazoa; phylum Arthropoda; class Insecta; order Diptera; family Chironomidae; genus Clunio; species Clunio marinus. Next base: position 166,008 of record CVRI01000061.1, on the reverse strand, counting down.
GGGCCATTCCATCTCTCATCGATGTCACATGTCAACATAGCACGTCCCAACATTTCATAGCCTTCGTTACATTTGTAAACAACTTGGCTGAGATATCCAACCGAAGCATTAACTAAACTATACGATCCATGTGGAATTGAGGCTGGTAAACCACATTCAATGTATTTACAAACTGGTGGGAATTCATTATAAAATCCAGTCTCCAAACAAGTTCGTTGCGCTGGTCCAACAAGCAAATGCCCTTCGTCGCAACTATAATCAACCGTCGCACCTACATCAAAACCTTTCGATGTGATCATTGTTGAGTTTGGTGGTTGCTCTGGTCGTCCACAAGCCTTCGGTTGATGTTGACAAATGAAATTCAGTTGAGTGTTGCAGTTTGTGTCACTCCACAACCAACCCTTTGATCCATCATAACGAGCGCAATCTTCATCACCACCAGGAAGATTCCAAAATGACACAGACACGTCTTCCCCACCAATCCACTTCCAAAGATTACGTTCTTTGCTATCTCGAACAGCTCCCATCCAATATTGCGATGAAATATCGCTTCGATGGCGTCGCCATAATTCCCAACTAATGAAGCCTTGAAGTGCTGGATTTGATTCATTGATTAAAGTGCCACCACGTGATCGACAGAATGCTAAAGCATCACGAAGATTCATCGGTTGCCGATTATAGAAAATGTAACACTTTCCATTATAGGAAGCTAAAGCACCAGGTGGTTGATCTCTGAATGATGGGCAACGTTCAATCGGAAGAGCTTGATCTGTATAAACAAATGCTTCACAAATAGAAAGAGCGGCTGGGTGATTGACTTCAAGATGAACTGATACGAATGCACCAGGCATTGGTGGATTGCATGGCAGGAACAAAGGTTGCCCTTCTTCCAAAACGCCAGTGAAACGATTGCAAATTGGGTTCGTTCCTAAATCAGGTCGATTGTTACCGACCCGAACCACAATTGTTGCTGGCTTATTGTTGCCTGGAAAAATTTATTTCGATTATTTGTTTGATGTTATAAGAAGAAATTGAGTAAGAACAGTAATTCTAATGAAACCAGTCATCATTTAAAATGTCGATAAGTGGTGAGAAACAGCTATCAATACCGTTGAATAAAGTTTAATATGTCGAATTGTTATTTGTAACAATTGTTGAACATAAGAAGAGAAAAGAAAAGTTAGTAAAGTTTATTAAGAGTACGTTGACGGGTAGGAAGTGAGTAATTAAAAAACGTTCACAAGCAAATATCTCTCAGTTTATTCACTTTCATAATCATCGTCACTTCCGATTATTCGTTTTCAATTCATGTTGTTAAATGTATGTGAAGTTATGTAGCTTATACTCTTTAAATACATTAAATGATGTCATATGAAAGACATGAATGAAGTTGTTTTCTTCGACATGCTTTTCTTTTCTTTATTTAGATGAATAAGCAAAGGCAGAGAATGACAACTTTAGGTAATACTAGAAGTAATAATTTCTTGACTCAAACAACTGAATTAAATTACAGTGTGGCGTAAAGCACAGAAATTGTTTCATTTCTTAACGTAATGCTTCTTAGTCATTGCGGCTTTCAGATGCTTTTAATATTTTTTGCAAGTTTGATCCGAAAAATGGAAAAGTTTGTAATCCAATTGAATTATTTCTTTCTCACTTCCTCATTCGTTGATTTTTTTTAATTCAAATATCTAATTATTGCTATTGAAGAATTTAATTTGATGTTTTTGTTAAAATTTTTCAATTACGTGAAATCAATCGATGGTACGTTTGATTCTGAAGTTGCGATTATGAAAAAAGCTTAAAGGGAAAGTCAATCATAAGCAATTATTCAATTTAATGCATTAAGGTCCAGAATTCAATAAAAACTTTATTACGGATGAAATTGCGATTAAGTGAAAGTCAATTTATGAAGTTAAAAATGAAATTATGAACTTCTTCGGATGAAATTACGGGAACGAACTTCAAGATATGTATGAGAATGAAAATTATTGATAAATATTGACATTGAGACATTCACATCGTGACTTTCAGTAGATTGAATTGATCATCTGTCGGTATTTGCAGTGGAAATTCTCACATCGTCGATATTTGCCCTTAAATGTTAGATTTGAACCAAAAATTAAACCCGAGGCTTGTCTCGATGTTTTTAAATGGAGAAAGTGACTAACAAATCATTCACTAAAGTTCAATGTCTTGATACAATTAATCACATTTTTCCTTATGAAATTCATCGAAAGATTTCAATGATGGGATAGGAAAGTTTTATTTGCGGAATGAATTAATTGATATTTAGCTTTATTATGATGTTCCGAAGTTCGAACAACTTCTTTTTTGTTGATTTGCATGTGAACCTTTAAAAAAGCGAAATAAAATTAATCGGAGAAAGTTTTCTCACTTCAAAGTTATTTTCTTCTTATGTTCAATTGGTGAGACGCTTCGTTTCGTCAAGCGATCATATTTTAAAAAGAAGAAATGCTGTTTCACATCCATAACATTCATTTTATTGCTGGAAATGATGACTCTAAGCACATTCGATTTCACTCACCACAACATGATTTTCCAAAATCCAAACGAACCAACTGCACCATGTAGGGCTCGAGTAAATTAACATACCACCAAGGTACACGTTCAGGTTTCGTCAGCGAACATGTTTCAGCGGAAAAGAACGATGAGGTAGATCCGTCGATGGCTTTTTGTGGAATGCCCGCGCCATCAGTGGAGATTTGCATTGGCGCTTTGCCAGCTGCTACATTGAGAACTGAAATAATAGAAGAAAAAAAATTTAATTTAAAATCTAAATTAAAAGTTATTTAAGTAAAAAGCGCTTCAAATCTCAATTTCTTTTGATTTCATATAACAAGTTCAAGATCAAACCGTCACCGACGTTTTTTTTTGTAGTGTTAAAAGCGCTATTTCGTCTCTTTTCATAAAAAGTGAAAAGTTTTAGTTGAATTTATCTCGTAGGCGTGTTCCAACAACTTTTTTTTTATTATTTTATTTATTTTTGACCGCTGTACTTGAAGCTGACACATCGTAGCCTCAATTTAAACGGAAGAAATTGAAATGTTTACAAAAAGAAGGAGAGAAAGAAATGTTGTGTGAACCTTTGCATGCTTTAATTCATTGATTTTCAATTAAAATGTCTTATAAACCTTAAATTTTAATTAACCTTTTAAAATATGAAAGTCCAATGATAAATTATGCAATGACTGTGACTGTCAATGCTGGCAAAGGAAAATCTTAAAATTCTTTAACTAAGAAAAGTCACTTGAGAAGATTTCCTTACAACTTTCTCTTAAAGCGATGAAGTCATCTGTTCTCATTTATAAATATCATCACAGATTGCGTATGAAACAATTCTCAATTGAAAACAACTTTTAACTTGGCTTTAATCATCTGCAAATAAAAGAAGCACGCCATGATGCAATTTCATGTTACACTAAACGGTTCCGAAAAAGAAAAATTGCTACAACAGTTTTCATTCCGTTGCCATTGACCATTATAAAACTAATAACAAAACAACAGTGCTTCAATTCAATCTGTTTGCTTTTATGGAATAGTTTTTCTTACTTTATTCCATAGATAAACTTTCATCGAAGAAGAAAAGATGAATTTAATGACGAGCGTTGTTATCTAGACCAGAGTTACAGTTACGCAACTAGCGCGTGTATATAATTTCAACTTCATCGCTCAAGTGTTTTCCTTCTGATCTCACATGCAGTGGACTTAATAAATACTTAAGTAAGTGAATTGGCGTGCAATGTAATCTACCTCGTCAGATATATGAAGAACTTTTCACACATTAACTTAAAAGTTTTGATTGATTGTTTTCACTCCTTTTAAATAAACATTCAAACTTTAAATTTCATTTTTGTCTCATTCTTCTTTTTAACGAAAGAGATTATTTTTTTATTTTACTATATGAAACATAAATAAGTAGTAAGCGGCATTTAAAGTAAGCCGTAATTCCAATTCTTTACTCTTTTCTTTTCAAATCGTTGAAAGATGAATCAGCAAACAAATGCTTAAAAATTCCCAATTTGAAAATCTGCGCCGCTTTTTGACTGCAAATAAGAAAAGTTCCGTTTTATCATTAATAATTTTTGTGTTTATATTTCGCTGTGATTTCTCGAATAAAGTTTCACGGAATTTCACTGGCTTTCTTTGGTATGCAGAGAGGGCGGTGAAGTTTCAACAATGTTCTGTCACTCAAATTCTTCTATTGAGACTTTGAATTGCAAAATTTCTTTCGATGCCGATCAAATCTTTTTAACAACTACCTAGTTGAGCAAACATTAATCCAGACAAAATGATATCTGGCCTACTTAATTGATCGCAAAAAGCCATTGAGTTGGTCTTTCTTTTTATTCATGCTTAACAATGTTTCTAAATAACAATTTATTGAATGCTTGAGAATTCAATTTCCCAATCGGTTGATAATTGATTTCCAAAGACTTCTTCTTCCTTCCATTCCAAACGATCACACTTTAACCGTTAAATGGAAATGTGTCACATGAAGACCACAAGGTGGCATAAATACTGATCACTTAGACATATTTGTAGGTGTTGGAATGTAAATTGCTTGCAATAATCTGTTCTGACGTCACTTCTTTTAAGCTTCTCCAGTGATCAGGTTAAATATTTCAAATCTTTGGTCTTATGGCCATGGATAAATGAGATAATTTTCTAATTTCGTGAGATTTGAATAACATTTTTTCACATCGTTTAAACTGTCGAGCGATTCTTTTGAAAGTCATAAAAACAACATTAAGAAATCTAAGATTTGAATGGAATATTTCTAATTATTCTCAACCACTGACATCTTGAACTTTTGTCAATTATTTACATAATTGTTGTTGAAATATTTAGAGATTGTATCATGATGACATGAAATAAACTTAAATAGAATTTTAAATCGTGACAAAATCAATAGCCTTAGGTTTCGCTATCAAAGTAAATTTAGAACGAATCTTTTTCAGCTACCGTGAAATTACAAGCGAACGGTCAGCTTCAGCTAATTATATCATCAGCCCAATTTTCTTTTGTTGATTTGCTCAACATGGCATCAATCTTCCAATTGCTTGTTTTTCCCCTAAATTCTTCATACAATTTTTGCCATTATTGAGATGCTTTAAAATTGGAGCAGTCTTGTAGCTGCGACAACTTGTAAAACATCAAAGTCGTTTTCATGAAATTGCATAAAGAAAGAAGGAAAGAAAAAAAAACTTTCAAATCTTCGTTGAAATTCCATTGAGAAGAGAACATTGCTCGTAATCTGATTTTGTCACACTCCAAATATTACTTGTAATAAGGCGCAACTTTATGCTGCGTTTGCTCTTAGTTTTCTGGGTCTTTCTCTCTCGTTCTTTATCTCTTACAGTGTACGATCACAGTCGTTTCAGTTGAGTGTACAATTTAATTTGATGACAATCATTATCGTATAATTTTCATCATTCATCGTTCTTTACTCAGATGGAAGAACTTGATTCTCTTGCTCTTTCTTACCGCATTCATTCGTTAGGTGATGAAGAAAAAAAAAGCTAACAAAAAATAACAACAAGTTGTGAGCTAGCTGAAAGTATCATCAAAAGTAGCTCACTGTGTCAGACAATGAGCATTTTTTTTTCTTTTCGTTTGTTATTATTTCGGCTTAAGTAATTCCTGTAATTTTTACTAGCAGTTGCTGCTGAGAGATTCCAAAAATGTGAAAGTGCTTTTTGTTTGTTTTCGGAGTTTTAATATTGCTACTTATTTTTTATTTAATGCTTTATGTCGTTTTATGATGCAAAACTTTATTCAAGATTTCATCAATGAATATATTTTGCAGAAAGCTTAAAGAAATAAGAAATAAGAAATTAGCCAACATACCGTCATTAAGTTCATTCACTTCTTTTTGAAAAAGAATTTCAAAGAAATGTTTAAGCTTTCAAAACAACTCCAAAAAAATGTTCAACCATAAACCGCATTTGACCTATTTGAATATTTTTGATTGCCATATGAGAAGAAAAGTTAAAATATCTACACAAATATTTTATTGTCTTCAAGTTCCTCGATCGGACTTACAACTTCCGAAAATTTACGATAAAAATAAAAGTTTTTTTATTTCCCAACATTTGTTTATGTGAGTCATGTCGCGTCTTAAAATACAAGACAAGATTCACTGTTTGGTTTTGAGAAATTCTTACATGAAATTTCTTCTTCATTTTTACTTTTCATTTTGTCGGCGCATGCTAAACGTCATAGATATCCATTGTCTAAGATACTTGAGTTGATTGTTGAGTTCCTCAACACATTCTCACACATATTAAAAATCAAGGAAAACAATCTTCAATGATCGTCAGCAGCTAAGTAAAACAATAACATGAAAAGTCGTGCACGATTCTTCCAAGCATTCTCCCCGTAATTTAATTAACTTACTTTTTCTTTCATTGTCTCAACTACTTCTTGTTCATTTTACTTCCAAGGTATTTTCCAAAAAAGAAGAAATTAACACAGCTAAATATATTTATTACAAAAAGAGTAAGTTTATAATTGTCTCCGCTGTTTTTGGATGACCAAACTAAGTTTTAAGAAACACAAGACGCTACCCAGAAGCGCTTGAAGTCATTCAAGAGAAAGTGTTTAATTATTTTAATTCCAGCCTTTTTTCAATTTATTACGCTCTTCAGTTTTAAATCAATCTTCGGTTATCAACAGCTGACGTTCTCTTAACTTTCTTTCATCTATAAACCGATGAACATAAATTGCGCAATAAAAATTCTTAATTTCCTCGAAACCAAATTCAAAATAATTTTATAGTTTCATGGTGTGTGAGTTAGCATAATAATTTATTATGCTAAGAGCCTAAATAAGACTCACATATTATCATTAAACTCCAAACATAAATTCCAGACTTCAGGTTTCTCATTAACAATTGACCCAATTTAATTTTCCTCACTCTTACCTTGTGTGGTTTTCGTTTTGTTAAACACGTATTCAGCAAATTAAAATTCTTAAGCTTATTTCTGAGTTACAAAACAAGAAAATAAGTAAGACGTGTGCTTGAAATTGAATGGAATTGATGTACATACGACGATGACTATTCCTTGAGTAACAACTAAAGCGTCGATTAATCATTCACACTTTTCCTGCCTTCAAGTTACGTTTATAAAGGCAAAACTTTATTATTAAAAGAATGACCCAACCGCAAATGATACTTCTCATTGATATTTAGTTAACTCTTTTAAATTATGTTTTAAATATTTTTTTCATTTTACTTTGTGTGAAAAGATTTTAATTGAAAGAATATTTTTCTGGGTCCCAATAACCAAGACGAGGATAACTGCTTTTGAAAGATAAAGAAAGAATAACGATAACCAAACTTAACGGGAAAGTTTCTCTACAGGTTTCATCTCTCACTTCGTTGAGATTCAATAAACACAAAATCATCATATATTTTAATGTTATAAAATATTTTAGAAACAAAAATTCGACCTCAAAATTTCTGCTTTTCATTTTCGGAGATATTCAGCTTTCAACTTAAATTATACAAATGCAGTTCTTATGCAGGTATTTCGTGAATACCAGTGTTGAGATTGATCTGATCAGATATTCTCTTTAATGATGTTACTTAATAATTAGACACAAAGATTTTAATCACAATCATTAATTGAAATCCATGACTGAACCTTCAATTTAATTCTACAAAAAATCATTGTGTCGGCCTATCTCTTAACTTAAGACGCTTTAATATGATAGAAGTCTATCGAAATGCTGTCTGTTTAATGAACAAGACATGAACTCACTAATAAGCATTCTGTTCAATTGTACGAAGACGTAATCAGTTCATCAAGCTAATATTTCGACGGTTGGAGCAGCGACAATGAAAGGCGATTAAGAGACGTGAATGTTAACGGTATATCATCAGAAAGATATTTCAATTTGAATACAAGTTTATTATGTTTAGAGGATTTCTTATAAAAATATTTAAGCCTTCATATTTTGTTCATTCTTTCAAATATTTGAAATAAAATTTAAACAAATCGCATTATCGCTTAATTGCCAACAAAATGGATTATGAAAAGATTTATGATCCAAACACTGTGACTAATTTTAATTCTTAATTCACGCATTTAATATTTATGATGATTGTCACATCAGAGTTATTCCTCTTCAAACACAACATAAGTAAAGAATTTATAAAAAAATGTTCTGATGACGTAATCGAGAAAGCAAATGTGGAAAGGAAAGAAGAAACACGAGAAAGTGGTGAAGGTAAAGAGAAGAGAAGAAAGATCGGTCAAGGTTGCATGTACGGAGAGTATTGATTCCCTATTTACTTTTAAATCCATTAAGTCAAACACGAAAGAGACCGACAATCAAAAGAAAGAGGAAACCTTCATATTAGCATCCTGCTTGTAATTGTACCACGATCAGGAATTCTTTTCTTTGATAATTTTTTTATTCATTCATCTTCATGATGAGAGAGTTAATTTCATTTCTTTTTTTCATAACATTATGTTGAAGTGTAAAGAATGTTCATCAAATTGCTTTTCATGAAAGTGATGTCGTTGATGATGTAAAGAGAATTAAAGCGATGTGTCATTGCACTGAGATATTTTTTTCTTCATCTTTTTTGTAAATATTTTAGTTACGTGTAAAGTCCAACATCTAAGAAAATTGAGATGTCTTGATTAGATGTTTGATTACCAACTCCAGGAAATTTAATTTCTTCAATTTCTTATATTTCATTCTATCTCGTGCTGAATCACACTCGAATTTCATGTAATGAAGTGTTGCACATTATCGTGGAATCAACTTCAATTATTGGTAATTCTTACATTTCTCAGACGATCTCTCGTGTGAAACTTAAAGCTGAAATCGTGAAATGAAAAGTTTTCGTTCTATTCTTCTTCAAATATTCAAACATGAGAATACCAAATAATATTAGCGAATGTTTTGATTGAAATTGTTAACTTAAAAACTCGCTCACGTACTTTCAATTGAATAAGTCACGAATTTTGTTAGTTAAAAAAGTGTTCACGTATTCAAATAGAGATCTCGATAAAGTTTTAACTCATACTGTGTGTGATGATTATGAATCTGAAGAAGTTTCTAGTTAAGAGTCTCAAGATTTGCAGAAAAGTGAAAGAGAAGCAAAAGTGAAAACCCTTCACTTGAAAATGAAAATTTCTTTTATTTCTTGTTCATTGTTTTCAATTGTTCTCGGGGTCTTGTTCATTGTGATTTATGCGGTGTGCCACATTTTTCTCAGGCCTCGTACTAACAATTTAATTTGTCTCAGCTGATTTTTTTCCGTCATAAAGACCAAGACATCATCTTGTTAGATATTCAACAAAGCGACGATCAGTTGTAAAGGGAGATATGGTTTATTGACATGAAACATTGCTTTGATTGCTGTAGCAGTGTCTATTGTGAGAATAACTTTATGATGATCGATGGACCTTACCAAAATTCATAACAAGCAAGTTTTATTTACTTAAAATCCGATGGAAAATTGGTTTGTGAACAAAAGTTGAAGATCAATGCCGTTGTCGACGGCTGTCGGATTATGAAGAGAAATTTATGATTCATGAAGCGCTTCCTCGCTGCTTCTTATTGATTAATGGAGAAATTTATTGAATTTCTAAACTTACCACAAAATGGAATGCCTTCTGGTGTCCAACTGCCATTGTCACAAACTCTACGAGCTGGTCCAAGTAATTCAAAGCCTCGCTCGCATGAGTATGAAGCAATTGCGCCATTTGTCAGGGAATCATCTGAGAATGTGACGGTACTGTGAGCTGGCGATCCCGGAAAATTACATTTCTGTTCAGCTGTAATTAAAATGAATAAGAGATTTTAGATTCAGATATTTCTGCTTTTCTACACAAAAATTCAAGTTTAATCGAATAATTTTTGTTTGTTCATCTGCGAAGTAGTTAAAATCACTTTCAACTGTGAATTTCTTTATGGAAACTGGCGTAAATCATTATTTTCTATCTAAACAATACGATGAACAGCTCATTAATATGAGATTTCGTTGCATGATTTTTTCGAAGGTTCGATGACCTCAGTCGCGATACGCTTGAATCTCTATTGTTTTAAAGATTTGTTTTTTGATGAAAACTCAAACATTGCGTTAGATACAGTGATTTTCAGATCGAGAAAATATTCAACAATTAATTCAAGTTTATGCAGATCGCTGTTAATATGAAAGTTTCTCAGACATTTCAAGAGAAAAAAAAATTTCTTCATTACTTTGCCGATCAATTTAATTCTAGTCATAACAAGATTTGCCATTCACTACCAAGCACCATTTATTTAACAATAAATGAATCAAAGTTCATGAAATGATTGGAGAAAAGGAAATTATCATTTAAAGTAGCTTTTAATTTGAAAGTTCATTTCATTTTACGCCCCTTACTGACGGATTGTAAACTTAAGTAGGTTAATCTTTAATCTTTTCTAGTTTAATTTCGCACACGTTTGAACTCTTTAAACTTCTCTTTAATCAGATGAATTGTTTCTAATAAGTTTTTTCCGTATTACTCTTTCTAATCGATCACATTAATGTGACAGTTTCGTTAGAAAAGAAGAGAAGGAGGAATCATTAATCACGAGTCGACGCGAAGTTTTTTAAAAATCGTGATCGGCAAGCAAAAATTGATCATAATCGTAAACACAGACTACCTCTTCAACACCTACTTTATTTCTTCATTTCAATTTAAATTCATCACCGAACATCTTCAAGAGGATTCAAACAGTTCAACACTTTAACATGTCAGAAATGTTTCATTTTGTCTTGCAATTAATCAAAACAAAACGATCTTAAGCAAGTTTCCAAAGAGTCATAGCTTCAAATATTCCCGTTGTTATATTCACTTGTTATATTTTAAGCTCCCCATCAGCAACCATATTGATGAATTAGAAAAGAAACAGTTACGAAACATTACAACATATTGAGATAAGTACTTTTATGTAAATTTCCATTATGGAATTAATTTCCAGAATGTTGAGTATCATTATCGGGATTTCTTAATTTTAAAATTAACCAATGGAAAAGTGGCTTTGAATTTATTCTGACACTTTAGTGGATAATTCTTCCATCACACATTGATTAAGTTAAGGTGATGGTCGGAAAATTAAATAAAAATATCTTTGAAATGTTCAAGGTTTACCTAAACATCAACAAAACATTTCTCAATTAATCTTAAGTAAATCTAAACTGGAAATTTAGTGTTAAGTGGAAAATCAATTTCAGAAAAGCGTAAAAGTATTTCGAGAAATAAAAAGTTGTAAAATGCGTCGAAGTCACGAACTCAACCAAGCAATCTAAATTTTATGCAATCTCGATTAAATATGTGTAGCCGAATGAATTTTTATTTATTAATTTAAAATACGACAAAAATCTCATTTTTACTTATTGAATTCTAAACATTCGAGCCTCAAATACGTTTCAGTAAAAGTTGTCAATGGAATTTAGGTTTAAAAATTACATTTTATGTTGCTCAACATGTTTTAAACATATGCAAGCAGCAGCGATTATGGAATTTCAATTATGCGGTTTTCCAATGTTATGTACTGCAGCACAGCAGACACTTATGAAGCTTGTTGTTTTACAGTAAAGAACGGGTCATGTGCGAAATTATTAATTTGATTGCTAATGCTATTGATACTGTTATGGTTCTCAAATCATTACGATGAAACAATCATTCTCATTTATTGAACAGACTTTTCTTTAAGAAGCCAATGAAGAAAATGAAAGAACCACAAATTTGCTGTCGGCATTTCTTTCATTTAGTTAAATCAATGTCTAATAACGATTTATTAGATTTGTATTTGGAAGAAATCAGTAAAAGGTGTAGAATTGGAAAGTTTCATTACACTAAATCATTCAGCCAGCTGTCAGTTGATTTCGCAAAGAGAATCTTATGCTTAAACTTTGAATGTAATTTGTGGGATTTTTTTTTTGTTGAAAGTGCTTTTGAGCTTTGTTTCGAGTAGTTAAATGTTTAAATCTTTGAACACATGTGAAAAATTAAGGAATTTTGTTTCATAAATGAAGTGAAATTCAAATGAAATGCTTTGCTTGCTACGATAAACCGTTTGGACAACTGGAAGGGCTCAATCGGCATTCTCATCTTATAAACAGTGGGCTTTCCTAGCGAGAATAATGGGAGAGAAGAAAAAAGAAATCAATTCACGAATCATGATATGAAACGAGTTGTATTTTGATTAATTAGCTGCAGCAATTCAACTGAACTGAACAACAGTTACAGGTTGTAAAGAAAATTAATTATTTTTAAGTTTTCATTACAGTAAGTAGAAATTTCATCAAAAAGCACACTTGCGGTCGCTCGTTTTCTTTGATCGAAAATATTTTTCCAGTTATTTTTACTGGAGCTCTTTCATGTTTTGATAAATGATGATTCGAAGGTGAGTGCTGCTGAGTGCTAGATATTATTCGCCTAAGATAATTTAATTAGCAATTTTTGGGAAGAAAAAGGTGTTTCAACAGATGAGTAAAATATTTATTCGGATTGAGATGAAAATTATTGCAGCCTTCTTTTTATATTCAAACGGGCGTGTTGAAAACAATTTTGTGACCGTTTTAAGAGATTCTTTTTCAATTTCAAACTCAACTATCATCATTTATAATTCAACATCATCATCAATGTCATGAGTTAATGAGCGCGTACTTGGACAACAATTTGCATATTCAAGTACTTTCTTGCTCATCCCACTCGTCACGATCTTTCATTCAAGATCAAGAGATGAGTATAAACGACGCATGATTTATGAGCTTCAAGAATATTTTCGAAACGTTAATGATTTTCTTATGAGGGAACCAAGAGAGATTAATAAATTCATTAATCTCAGTCTTTCGGCCCCGTTAGGGAGCTGAGTAACTTCACTTTAAACGCCTCGTTGAACAAAAGAACCACTTTTTCCATCAAATCAAAACAAACTTTCGTGGTTCTTTTTCTCATATTTAGGCAGAAATCATGAGAAATTTTTAGTTGGGATATAAATTCGTTCCTTTATCTGCACGTTGTATTTGAAGCAAACAATATTGTCAACCGGAAGTTCAGCTCTTATGCAAATATTCAAGAGAAAATATCAATGTTCAAACAGATAATTTAGTCACATAATTGTGTAATCGAGAAAGACGAATTGCATAAAGGTGCGGCAATCGACCACAATAAGTGATGGAAAATCATTGATGACTTTTTAAAGCTGATTGCGCAATATCCTTTTAATTTTCGTGCCACGTTTTCGTGATTTAACTTAATGAAATGATTTTCACGTAAAAAATAGCTCATCATAACTTGCTGCTCCTTTCTTTTATTTCTTTTTCGGTAACAAGCAATTGCTCGTGTGCACGATTATTGAATCATCCAATTCAGGAAGTCATTTAAGACAAGAGCTTCATTATCTGCAATTGCATATTCAATAGATGCCAAATTTAATTTCTTTTCATGAAACTTTTTGCAATTTATTTCGCTATTTAGTCTCGTTAAAAGTTAAACCCCGAAAACCACTAACAACCTCAAATTTCTTGCAAAAAATGTATTTTGCAGGTAAGCATCATCATTTATTAAGTTGTTTTGCACTTGTTCGTCGACAGGTTGAAAAGTTGCTTATTTAAGTGAAACTCTTTTCTTCTTGTATTTATTCTTATGTTGTGCTGTGGTTTGTTGGTTTCTCTTTTTTTACGGATCCATCTGACGTGATGAATTTTACGAGATTTCATAATTTCAGTGTAAAATCAGTTCGAAGAAAGAAAAATGTGTGTCTAAACTATTTACTAGACCATGAACCTTTCATTAACGTGCTCCAAAGATCGCTTTAAGATTTTAACATTTTTGGATGATTCTTATGGGCTTCCGCGATGGGTAATTTATGAGGAAATTGTTCGTTCGGAAACACGAATGAAATTGATTTTCTATTCAACGCTTTTAAATTTCGTTGCTTGTTTAAATTGTGCTTTGATTTAAACACGAGATGAGTGGTCAAATGTGCTCTAATTCGAAATAAACACACACAGGCAGTTTTTTTCATTATTCAACTTGAGATTTTGATATGAAAAGAAAAAAAAAGCGAAAGAAATGTCTCTGAAGCAACTAACTGTAATACTTTACTTGCTTCTTTTCATTCCATTTAATTTATTTTGTTTTAATTTTAAAATAAGGAAAAAAGTTTTTGAAGGAAACTCTCATTACATATTTTTATATGCAAATAATTTCAATAACACTTTCTGGCGATGATTGCCTTGAAAGTTTTTTTTTATTTTCGTAGAATTTAAATTGATTCGTCAGAGCTTCCATCAATCAGAGGGGGAAAATTTCTTAAAATTCCATGAAAAGCTCAAACGGACTCGATATTGAAACAAAAGCCACAACAATCGTCAATAGCAGTTCTTCATTCAATCGTAGAGAATCGATTGGCAAAAAAAGAGAAAATCAAAGTTGAATGAGTTCTGCTTATCATTCATTTCTTTCTTTGGCTTCATGTTGTTGAAACGCGATAGTCAAGTAGAGTAATCAGAACGACAACGACAATTTACTGTCATTATTACGAAGTGCAGTCGAACCGCTCGAATGCAAAGCATTTCAATGGCAAAAGTAACAAAAATGTTAAAAGCAAGTCAATTTTGCAGTTTAAACAATCAACTTCGACGAAAAAGTGATCCATTTTAATGCATAATTTAACCGATTAAAGTGAAAATTCTTTTCGTTTCTAAAAAACTGTTCAAAGCACTTTTATTATCTCTTGAAGAAATGGAGCACCTGACGATTATTTCTTTTTATTGTATTTCAATTTGCCGATCTACTTGTGAGTCACGCGAGAAATTAATTTGTCAAAAATTGGGATTTCGGTGAAATATTTCATTGCTAATGTTTCTGTTGATTGAATAGCTGGGAGCGACTGAAAATTTGACAAATTAAGAAGAAATTTTTTATCTACAAAGACGCTTCTGACATTTCTTTGAACGCTTCTGTAGGAAGATTAAAATTTTGAAGAAGTTTCGCAATATTTCTTCATTTTTTAGCATTTCAACTTAATTCAAATTGAATGACATTTTAATGATAAAGAATTCAGATCGCCAACATTTCGTAAATCGAAATGAAACATATAAAACTATTGCAGCTAAAATACGTGAATTAAATTGAAATCATGGCGATTAAATGAGAAGTTCTGGCAGGTGGAATTTAAAATAAAATAAGGTAATCGTGCGACGGTTGTTGATGAGTTGGAATTAGCACAATATAAACATTGATCGGTAGCATTGCATAAATAGATACTTGAAGTGAAACCCATAGCGGCTTATCAAGCAAGATGCGCTCGAGAACTGTTTTTCATTTAAACTCGTTAAGCTTCCGCAAGAAAAGTTTTCACAAACAAATACAAAAATATTTGATCTAGTAATACAAAACCGGCTCATAAAAAGTGTGCAAACGAGAATCAGTTTTTCTCTCTTCCTATTTATTCGTTCCATAGAATTTCATTGAGACAAGGCCGGCGAAGATCGATTGAATAAGTTTTTTTTTAAATTTCCACATAACCATATTTTATGTGACTTGATTTTCCACGATTGCGTTATTTAGAAACCAGATTCATGTCATGAGAAGAGTTACCTGCCTAGCTACGAACCAGCCAACCTCATTTTTCTATTTTTTTTTCGCTACGCTGAAACGTTCAGAAAGAGAAGTTAAATAGTAAAAACATCGTAGATAAAAAAGAAACAGTTAATCGATCGACAAGCTAAACATAGCATAATTTTTCAATGCTCGGGAATTATCAAAATTATATGAAAATATCATCGTAAAAGTTCCAATTTCTGGTTTATCAGAGAAATATTTCAACAACTTAAAAGCATCCAAGAAAAAGAAATCACAAAACCAATGAAAATTCCAATCAACAACGCGAAGAAATGTGAGAGGTTTCTGTCCTTAAAATTTATGCAAATTGAAATCTTCAGATAAAAATGAGTTGAAGACGAGAGAAATGAAAGTATCTTCCCCAAAAAATTGCTTTAACACGTAAATTTATGGAATATCTTAATGTTTGAATAGGCTTTGTTAGTCGCGAGTTGAGCTGATGAGAAATTAACTGAAAATCTCTCCTTCTTAATATTTCTTTTCTTTCCCTCTTATTTTTATGGATTATTTATCAATAAACTTTCACAAATTTATAAACATTCTTCTGAATGTATAAAGGGAGAATCCGGGATTGCATACGTCATGATCTCATTCATCTATGCTAAGTTAGCATTTCATAAAACAACAGCTGACCTACTTAGCACTTAAAACCCCTTTTTCAATTCATATGATTATTTCTGAATATAAAATTCCATCCCGGAGTTTCTGACCGTAACAGTGCGCACCTGTTTAACCACGAAAACAGAAAAAATGTAATAATAAAAGCACCATACGATAGTCCGATGCCTTTATATTATGTTCCGAAGCAAAAGAATTATAAAGAAGCAGTTTTTGGGGCTTCCAATAACGTCTAATTAAAACATTGTGTCTTTACAGACGGAAAGAAGAAAACTTAGAAAGAAAGATGGAAAGAAACACTTCACTGATCTCACTTCCGAACGGTAATGGTGATGAACGTAAGAAACTTACCATTTGCAGAGTTAATTGCATTAATTAATCCATAAAGCGCTATCAGGTTGATTAAATATTTCCTTCGAACCATTGTGTGTTTATTTGTTGATTGTGTGATTCTTTTATATTCAAAGAACTTATTTAAATTACAATGACTTGAGATTAATTTAAACCCCAAACTTCACATTAATTTTCTTAAATCAAAAATTTCTCAACTTCTCTTTTTTTCCTTCTTTTATTTATTCTTCCAAGTGCAAAATATTCATAAAAAAATTAATCAATGTATCTTGTGGCATTATCACATTTTATCTTGAATAATATCAGCACTTTTCTCTAATTAGAATCTTTCACTCGATTTTCTTGTTTTATGTTTCAATTATTCACCGTACGACTTTGAAAATTTCCAGTTAATCCTTTCTCTGTTTTATGAGAAAAGATGATTAAAGTAGATCGAACCGTAAGAAATGAAAATAAAACTAATCGCGAAGTAAGTGAAATACGTCTTGTTGCTTTGAAGTTTATCGAAGAACTGAATAAATGTTTTCTTGAATGAAGCGAAGACGTTTAACACAACCACAAGAAAGTACATACGAAGTTTTACGATCGTAAACGAAGTTTTATTTTATTCATTTCATTTCTTTCGAGATTTCTTTCAACCTCGAATTCGCTAATCAGTTTTCTTCTACTCTCACATTAAATATTGAGTTAAGGAAAAAATTTCTTTCCAACGGTGATTGGCGCTTGCTTAGGCAATCCTAGGTTGGTAGTGTAGAAGCTATTGAAGTCTTTCGATAATATTTATCCGCACGCGTAATAAGAGGAATAGTGAATGTCATCTTGCCTAAGGTTCATTTCTAGTAGTTGATGAATAATAATTAAGAATTAATCCGGACGTAAAATTTTACAACATTGTTGTCCCTGTTGAAGCTTTTATTTTGGTGCAGTTTTTGGTGAATTTACAGCTATACATACCGGAGCTACCTTTCCTTTAGAAAACTATTTGGGTTTTTAAGTAAAACTCAATTTGTTGTTTTGTACTTAACAGTCAGACAAATCAGTGGACGAATGTTGAATGTTAATGATCTGTGACCTGTTGATTGACTTAATCGTGTTCATCGATATATGTAAGAAATTGGGAGAACCTTTTATGGATCTCATTTGAAATGAGATGGAAATTTAGGGTAATGACTTCAGGACAATTTTCGTCTAGTTGGAAAACTTAATGAACAGATTTGTTGATGTTTTAGTTCTTTATTAAACCTACAAATGATGCTTGACGAAGAGCTTTAAAATCACAGATGAAAATCGTCTCGACTTCGAGAAATTCAAGACCACTGGGAGGGCTCACTAAATTCCCACACGCATTAATTAAAAGACTGAAAAGAAAAGTTTAAGTCAAAGTCTAAATAATTTGAGTGAAAATTTCTCATCGCATGACGTTCGTTTTTGTTATGCTAGATATCATTTCGCTTTTGTTTGCATTAAAATTCGCTGCCTACTAAGTAAACTGTATAAAGGTATTTAAGTTCTTGTGGCTACGATTTTATCGTGATTAAGATCTTTCATGCAATAATGGCCTAGTTTTCAATTTTCTTTCAAACATAATCTAAAAGAATTTTAATTTATTCAATCTTTGGAAGCAATGACCCTAGACGTTTTCATAGTTGATTGCTGTAACTTTCATTTGGCGATTCTCATGGAACATAAAAAGCTACCAGCAAACTCATAATTAAGTAATTATTTAATTACTTCTTGTTGACAGCACGTAGTGCATGCGACAAGTAATTTCATTCTTTATTTATTCAATGAAACCTTAAAGTCAACAAGCTGTTGCTGATTATTTAAATCTCTTTCAGATTGGTTTGACATGCGCTGATGGATCAACTAAATCATTGCGAAAAAAAAATTAAATAAATTCTTTCACGTAAAAGGAATAAAGTAAAAAATTTCTTTTCTTTTTTCTTCTGTTGTGACATAAATTCATAATATTTACTCATGTACACTTGTTGGAGGTTCCATGAGTAATTTCATTAATGTGGACCCGCCTTATTTTCCAATGCATGCAATAAACATAAAACTCATGTTAAAAGTCAAGTACTTTGAAAATCTTAAGAAATATTTTTTATTTTGTATCTTAATGTGACATATAAAATGAGATTAAAGTGACAGTTGCCTTTAGAAGATGAAAGATTTAATGACGCGTGTAAAAATCATCAGAGTGATTCCTGTTTAAAATGTCAACGATGCAGATGAGTCTGAGAATTTTTGTTTAGCACTTGAACACTTTTTTTTTTGTTAATTCAATTGAAAAGAAAGCGAATGTTCAAGGTATTTTCATTCTGACATGCTTTAATTATCCATTTATTATTATGATATTTCCGACAGTCATTAAGTTTACCAATTTTGATTTTGAAACAAAAAAATTAATAACAACAACAATAGAAATTGTCACTTCTGTTCTGCTTCTGTTAAACGACAGGCATTTGAAGTATTTTTGTTTAAAAGTTCCCGTTAGATGAAAAGAAAATTTCGAGCCAAAAGCTAAAAGAATTTTTAATAAGCTCGAACTAGAAATTTTTTAACCCGAAAAGACTGAACAAGTCTTTGAATGAAGTGAGTAGTTATAATGAAAATAAAATAAAAAAACTTTCTCCTTTAAAAACAACACGCGTTTGTCTCTTCTTCCTTTGCTTTCTTCTCTTGCGCACAACATTTTCTGATGAATTCAGTCTTTTTCGTCATTGATAATCAGTGAATTTCTTATGACTCATTTAATCTCACCCGGGTTGAGCTTTTCTCCGTGATGAATTTGAAGTGAAAGAAATTCCTATTTACAACCATGTAAACACTTTCGATGGCAAACATGAGTCATTTGCGGAAATTTTACTTTTTTTATGACTTTAATTTGCGGATATCGATTGTGATGTATTTTAGTTGATCATTAATAATACTTAAATTGCTATCATCAATGTTATTTTGATTAAGCCTCTATTTTCTAATATTATCTACTTATCTTCCCTCTCTCTCTCTCTTAGATATTAATATCACCAGACTAAAGTTCCAATTTCGATGCCGTTTCTGCTCCAAAAAACATTAAAAAGATTTCTGAGCAACTCTGCAATCTTAATTATGATTTTCGGGCATGCTCGATGAAATTGGATTACATTTTTGTGTCTTAATTTTTAAATGAGTAATTTGTGTTTAATTTTTTTTCTCCTCCTAGTTTTTCGTCTATTACGATCATTGTAGATCGCGACTTACAAAAGATTCTCGCTGTGATTTTTTTTGGTTTATTTTTTTCTCATTGTTGTTAGCAAAGTAATCTTAGTCGAAATCGTTCTCTTGTCGAAGAAAAGAAATATCTGAGGCATGGAAAATAACATAATCATTTTTTATATTAATGTCGATATGATGACTTTATTAGTCGCATTAACTGTCATTCTTTTAGTAATATTTTGAACTTAATAATGGTTTACAGTTTTTGGAATATTCATAAGCCTACTAATGAAGTAGTTGAAGTTCCAGCAAATATGAAAATTGTTTCAAATGGAAATGTATGTAGTTGAGAGCATTTTTTTGCCACTTCTTCATTAATTTAAAAGTGAGATCATTATTTAATATCGAAATGTCTAAGTCATGTTGCGCTTCTGAATTTAAAGAGCCACTCAAAAGTTTTTGAGAATAAATTGAGCGATGATCAGATAATCATTTAAATCATGCTGAATATGAGTCGAGCTTAGATGTGATGAGTGCCAGCAAATCCGACTATATTTGGTAACTGTTTCTGAGTCATTAATGTGAGTATTAAAAATTAAAAGAAATTTTGAAGAATCATATAAAAGATGATCACCAGCTTATCTAATCGTTTAATTATAACATTTTTTTTACTCATTTTTAATTCAGACTTCAATTGATGTTTTCGTGCAGAAAACAACTTCGAATTAACTTCAATTGGTTAGAAATAAAAAACATTCAATTTTCATAGGAATGTTAAGTGTTAAGAAATTCGCAAATGAAGATCATCAATCAATAAATTTGTGTGAAATGAAAATGAAAGCGTCGCAAAGAAGAAAATTTTGTTTGTTTCCACTTCCGTTGACATCTTAAGACGTCTTTCTTCTTAGTTATCGCGACTTTCAATAAACAATGATAAATTGATGTCACCGATTGAAGTTTCATTTTCATTTACATGATCATAAGTTAGATTTGTCTCACGATAACACTCAAGTACGGTTACAAATTTGTAGGATTGCCTTTTATTTATGTCACATGTGTAAATATTTCTCTTTAAACTTTTTAAAGGTAAGTATGGCTTAACTCCGCATTTATTTCTGCTCATGCAGAAAGCAAAAAGGAATGCAGAAAAGAAACTCAATGAATCACAAAAGATGAATATCGGTCAATGTTTTGCATACATTACAGCAAATACCGTTGAGGTGTGAAACAAGGGAATGCAATTGGGATCCGAGTGACAGATAATTAACTCGTTACTTACTAGGTGGCAGAAAATTATAATTGAATATAACTAAACAATAGCTTAGCCTCAAACAAGTTTCAATTTAAACTTTCAAAAGTGGTATGTTGACATCGCGTCGTAAAGAATAAGTTTAAACATGATAATATTGTTTGATAGTTTTCCGTTGATTTTTACGAGCACGACCATCTCGTTCATACTTACATAGATTCGCTTTATATAATCTGAGATAAGTATTGAAAGGAAGCAGAAACTAAGCGCATTTCCTATGTTTAAGCAATCAACTCTACTAATATGCTTTAAGAAATCTGGGGCGAACAGTTAGTTCAAGTTGCATAATAATCATCAATGTCTGGGTCGAAAGTAGAGTAAAAATAAAATGTTATGATAACTGCTAAAACTTTCATAAGCAGATAGTTAGAATTCATTAGCATCTATAAGAAAAATAAATCAAAAACGATTTAATCACATCATAATATTCTTTATTACATTTGAAATTATACTTTTAAAAAAATATTTAATTAAAATTAAAATTCCATTCAGAACATTCTTTGATACATTTAACAACCGAAATAAAATTGAAATGAATTTTTATCAAAACTGCCAAACACATTTTTAAGTCTTTTTCCAGCCAAATCACATTCGAATTAATTTTCACAATTTAGAAAATTTCTCACTCTAAGAATTCATTTCATAATGTGCAGTTTAATGATGTTGATGACTTTTTGTGAATTAGAAATTTATTTAAATTGAGTGAAGGTGCTTGTGCCTTTATTATTATAATTATTAAACATAACTACCTAAGTATGCAAATGATGAAATTTGCTGATTTTGTTTCATTCCTACTTTTATAAGTTAATGTATTATTATTAACTATCTAACATTAAATTAAATTCAATTTATGATGATGAGATGCGTTGCAGTATGCAAGTTTGATGGCTAAATGGACATAAATACTTTTTAAGTCAGAAAGCTTCAAGCCTTGCGAATGAGAGCGAAGTATATGAGTGAATTAAAGCATGAGTATGAGTGAGGTGGTTATGCGCTAAAATTCGCATGAATAAATATTTAATCGTTGTTGATCTTCGAAAGGTTGGATCGAGGTAGAATCTACTTGCATATGACCGTCACATTCGTATCAGAGTCGATTGACTCTTCAATTTTCTGTGAGCTTAGACCAGTTCGACAACAAATCTCATCGAAATGATTTAATCCATTATAAAGTCTTTGACGTGAGTTTGGTATCGATCCAGTAAAAATAGGATATTTGTTAATGCATCTGATGAGATTGTGCTTGAGTCCAAATTCAACCAACTTTCTCTCATCAATGTTGTTCAGTCTTGGCGACAATCGTATACAAAGCGTTTTAAGACTCACTCCATGAGTCATTTGTGAGTAAAGTTGAAAAACTCGGTACATGGTGGGTGGAGGATCGTCACGATTCAAAGTGACAATGGCAAGACATTCTTGACTCAAATGATGATTTTTTGTGAGTTTTTGAAGATTTCGAGTGCACATGTAAACGTTTGAATACTTAAACAATGGTAGAAGCTCAACGATATTATAATAAACCAAATTCTGCACGCAAGATTTGACGAGCGATGTTTCGACATCAGCACATGCAGCTATTCGTGACACATGATAAACGCCGTTAATGTAAGGTAGAACTTGTTGTGTAGTAAGATCCCATGAATCAAACGACATGTCTTTAAATTCTAAACGCAGAATTGGAACTTGATGATCAAAGACTTCAGGAGGATCGTCTGCTATTCTCACAATCTTCAAATAGATTGTCGTTTCACCTTCAACAATTGTACAAACTCTCGTCTCATTGAGGTCTTTCATTATTTTGTTCAGCATGTGTTGTATTCGTGGCCTGTGCTCGTCACGAGATAAGAACCCGCATTCGGTCTCAATCATTATAAGATACTCGGCAAGCTTTTTCACTACACTTTCATATTGAACTGATCTCGAGAAATGATCACATACGAAGCACAAATTGAAGTAAAAAGCATTTCGAGCATATCGAGGACTTGTGATCCTAAAATAGAAAATTTATGAGCGAATAAAATATTTAATGTAAGCAAATGATCTCACTTTATAGGATATCCCACGATTTTTATGCCTAAAGTGTTCACTGTAAGTATTTGTCGTTCAAGTTCTCGCTTTGGAAGAATATACACATTTATAAGATCAAAAACATCTTTTGAAATGTAATTATCTGGAACTTGGTGTTTAATTAAACTTCCAACTGTTGCGTGAAATTCCTATGTTAAGATTAAAAATATAAATCATTGAAATTAATATTTTTATGATTAGTTTTGTTTGTTATCAGAAGATTAGAAACCCGGAAATCATTTGACATAGCAGTTGATGCTAATCTTGTCAAATGAGTCATCAACTTACACTTAAAAATATGCATTTAATCAATCCTTCCCGTCCAGCTAAATTGCTTATATCTGAAGTAAACATTCTGCTAAATCACTTTTATCATTTAACTAAGATTTTCACATTTTACTGAGGCTTAAAGAACGAATAATATTTTATTGCTTTTTACGAAAAAAAACGCGACTGTTTAGAGGATAAGCTCAACCTTTTCTAACTCGGCCTCGCCAACACTACATCATGTTGTGTCACAAATTACTTGTGGAGCAGAACTGTACGAATTAGTTATAAAAAAATTATAGCAAGTTTGTTATTCTCATTTCACCCACACATTTTTCTTATGATAATAAATAAATGTCAGATGCAATTCAAGGACGTTGAAAATAAACAAATAGGTCATTATTTATTTCATTTATTGATTTTTAACTGAAATTAACATTAAAATCGTTTAAGAATTTTAATTCTTAAGCATATTTGTGTCTGCTTCCATGATTCCGGCTGATAATTTCTTCTCCATTTCACGTGCATCCATGTATTCAACTTCTTCATCTTCCACTTCCATTGCTTTATTTTGCTCTGCTTCAAGATCCTTCTTTCTGATACCTTCTGGTGCTCTGATAAGTGAAATGTTCTTCTGTACGTCACGGACATCATCGTGAATCTCGCGTTGTGTTCCTTTGCGTAATCTTTCCATAACAAAATGTTTCTCACGACGTTCCTTGATTTCATTCACTCGTTTGATGGCATCTATAGTTTTTGTCCACAATTCACGGTCGTATTTTACTGGAGCATTTCGTCTTTTCTCGAATTCGAAACATGGATCCACAGTGAGTTCTTTGCCGGCAAGTTTTCGATAAACTTTAGTCCATTTCGCCTTACGTGGGTTCTTCTTTCTTGTAAATGCTCTCCTACACTTCTTTCTGCAGAATCGAAATTGCTAAAAGTATTTAATAAAAGTTTAGAACAATATAAAAAAAAAACATCAAAAAAAATAATTTGACGAAAATATTCCAGCCAAACTTACTTTGCAGTCATTTCTCACGAATAACATACCATGACCAGGGTATACTTTGCTGGAACAGAAATAGCAAGTTTCAATTCTCATGATTATGCTATTTTTATGTTTCTTAATCCAATTAATTCTTCTCTGCAGAAAAATTTATTTAGGAAAGTGTTAAGAACCACGTTTGTTGTTTTTATAGCAAAATTATAAAAGGAATGCGTTTAGCATTTATTTTGAATTGTTGAATTTGGAATTCCGTTAAAATTCAAGCACCATCATAAGTATGTAAAAGAAATCATTGAAAGATAATTTATTAAACATGATTTTGAGCATATATACATAATTAAATAATAGAAAAAGGAAATTAATTAAGAATTTAAACTTTTTTACTTGCACACTATTGTATTTCAATGCTTTTGTACCAAAGTAAAAAAGTTCTTTAGTTTTAGAATGAAAAGAAGACTTTCCGGAGATAATCGTGCTGCTTACAGTCATTTGAAAATAAATATAAAAACATCTGACTAAACCAGACAGTCAGAATTGTAAACATTTTCGTCAAAAACGTAGAATTGACTTAGTGATGTGTCGTGATGGTGAAGTAAGCAATTTAATAAATAACATAAATTAAGTTCATATGGTTTATTTATAATTATACACTCATGGTGAAAAATCTACGTTCCTTTATGTGCAAGGAAGTTGTAAACTTTATCGCGATTAAAGAAAATAATGTCGTAATTTTTTGAAATAGTCAATAATGTATAAAGTTAAGAGATTTTTTGGATTAATGGCGGAAAATAAATTCTACTTTGTTATCAAAATAAAAAGTTCATTTCATATTTTAAAAAATTTCTGAGATTTCAAGTGCATGTGTGAAGGCAGGTGAAAATTTAAATGGCTTTTCTTAAATATTTAAAAGTCACGACATTTTATGCACTATAACTTTGTATGGATTTATTATGAATGCGTTTTATAAAAACAAATCCAACATGCTAAAGAAAAGCCATCAATTAAATAATTAAATTTACGATGATTAAGGAGTTACATGAGGCTATTTGCTTTCATTTGAAACTTGTTCGTCGTTCGCATTACTTTAGTTTCATAAAGTTCTTCAAAGAAGTAAGACGAAGTGATGACATTTTCAGAGTTACGGGGAAGTTTACCCCAGATAATCGCTGTTTCCATAAAGAATATAATTTTAGTCGGTTAGTGAAATGTTGCAATTGGATACATCAAAAAATTAATGCTTTCCCTTCTTCATTTAAAAAAGGTTTCGGTATGACAATCGGTTTCCCGACAGTTTTAATCCCAGCTTTACAACAAACAACAGAAAGAAAGCCTTCAAGTGATTTATCTTTAAACAACTCTCAGATATCTTGGATAAGTTCAATAAATTTAATATGCGTGCCATTGGGTTGCATATTTTCGGGAACTTTCACATATTATCTTGGAAGAAGACGAGCGATGCAAATCGTATGTATACCGATATTTATATCTTGGATTATAATTTATTATGCTAAGGACGTTGCGCATCTTTACATTGCACTCTGTTTAAGTGGATTCACAGGTAGGAGAAACAAAAATTTTATATGAAACGTGTTTTCCGTGGCAAACATTTTGAAGGCGTGAAACTCGTTAAAAGTGTCAACAAAACTTGTACTTTCAATTGAAGGTCAAGTGGCGTTTTCTCGTCGTGTGTAAAAAACTTTTATACATAAGCTTGAACACTTCATTCTGATAATTTAAATAGGTGGAATACTTGAAGCACCTGTGCTAACTTATGTTGCGGAAATTACAACACCAAAGCTTCGTGGAATACTCGCAGCAACTGGAAGTTTTTGTATAATCCTCGGAGTGTTTTCTCAGTTTTTGATGGGATTATACTTTGACTGGAAAACAATAACAATCTTTTCTACTTTTGCTCCATTATTGGCAATAGTTTTATTGTTCTTCGTACCTGAATCACCTCATTGGTTAATCCTCAAAAAAAGGGATGAAGAAGCAAAATTATCCTTGATGTGGTTGCGTGGGTGGCACAAATCATATGAAAATGTTAAGAAAGAGTTTGAAGAACTTCATTCGTGTTTAATAATGCAAGCACACTCAAAAGAAAAAGCAATTCAAGAGCTTTTGAAAGCTTTCATGAAACGAACTTTCTTCTTGCCATTCTTTATATGCACATTAGGGTTTTTCGTCGGAAATTTCAGTGGAATGACGACACTACAAACTTATGCAGTCCCAATTTTCGCCGAACTTAAAGTTCCAATTGATAAATACTTTGCTACTATGTTGCTTGGAATCATGGAACTTCTCGGAACTGCAATCTGCGTGATTCTCGTACGATTTGTAGGGAAACGGAAACTGACATTTGTATCACTTCTTGGCTGCAGTATTTGCTTCTTTTCAACTGCAATGTACGCGTTTTTTATCAATTATTCACCTTCACAGTTTCAAGCAAACACGCTTGTTATTAATCTACCGATGAACATTGAAAATTCAACAGAGAATTCACCTCGGGCAATAGAAACATTCTCACATTTGGCAGTGGATGAAGAACACTTCAGTTATTTACATTTGTCACCTGATGATGTCAATAAAACTTCATCAATTATTACTGACCTTAATTCAAAAACTTCATCTTCAATCTCTTGGATTCCATTAACACTTCTTCTTGGGAGTGCATTGTTGTCACATAGCGGAATAAGATTACTTCCTTGGATGTTAGTTGGTGAGGTTTATCCTGCAAAGATTCGTGGACTTGCTTCAGGATTTACCGGTGGTTTCAGTTACATTTTTGGCTTCTTGGCTAACAAACTCTTCCTCACCATGGTTGCCAGTTTTACTTTGCCAGGAACATTTCTTTTTTACTCATGCGTTGGATGTTCTGGTTGTCTAATCTTGTATCTCATTTTGCCGGGTAGAAATTTTCCACTAAATGTAATGCATACAAATTTATTGAAATTTTTCTTAATTTTTAGAAACTGAAGGTAGAACACTTCAAGAAATTGAAGAATATTTTCGTGGCTATCATAAACTTCCGAAAACAATAAAACATAATCAACCAACACAAGGCAATGCTAACAATTTTAATCACGAAAGATGGAACATTAATAGGAAGTTTGAAGAGCGTCACAAAAGCACTGAAAATAATTTTCAAACAGCAAATGACAATGATTTCATCGATACTTACATCTGATTAGCTGAGTTACATATTTTAAGCAGTTGAACAAAGCATCTGAAAAGAAGCTTAATTAATTTTAAATAAGTTTAAACATAATTTCTTTTGCTTCAAAAATGACCAAAAAAACTTTTTTTTATTCTTTATTTGTATCACTTAAATACACATAAGGAAATAAATTCATGATTTTTATGTTTAAGAAATTACGAAATATAAATTAATTGATACTTTTATAAGCTAAGTACGTTTATAATAAAGTTACGGTTGAGATTCTAAGAAAACACAAAATATTTGTTGTTAGCATATTTCAATTGAACGGCAATGAAAAGTAATTAAAAATCGAAATGTAGATCGTTAGCATCTTTCACGATTACAATCTATAATATTATTGTTGATCTGAGTAGCATTCGGAGGTCCTTCATGGTACAAATACTGTATGGGTAGTAGTCGTGTCTCAAATTTTGATTTTGCTGGGCTTCTTCCTTGAAGTCCACCTGGACGTGGAGGTGATTGAAAAATGTCATTTTTATTGTCGGGATATTTTGTGGATGAAAATCTGTTTGTGCTGAATGATCCTTGAAGCATGGGAACTGGAATGTAGCTGACAGAACAGCTTCTCCACTGTTCCTTCTCAACACCTACGTAGCACCTGAAGTCAAGGTGAAAGAAAGCGAAAGTTTAAGGAAATAGCAAGGCAGAAGCAGACAATTAACAAGTTCTTGGATATAAATAATTTTGATTGCTTAGAAGAAAGCATTTAATTAAAGCGTAAGCAGAAGTGTAGTAAGCAAGATAATTGAATAAAATTATTATTTAAAAGTTTGTTTCGAAATGATTTCAAAAAGCTTTAGTTGAAGTTGCAAAGGTGTTGCTAGAGAAAACATTCATAAGTTATGTTTGAAATGAAGCCATTGTGGCTGCTAAGTTATGTTCATTAATAAATCAATAAAACAATTAAGTAAAAATTATTCCACAACATAACTTTTGAATGTCTTTTTCCTTCTCTTTCTAGAAAGTTTAGGGAAAATTGAAGAATAAAAGAAATTTACCAAGGATAGTCAAAATCTCTACTGAATCCACATTGATGATCGTCTCTACAGCAAAAATCCCAACTGCCAACTTCGCCTCCTTCTAACTCACAAGAATAAAATCCAGCAATGTGATTCTTTTCACATCTTGTTCCATAACGACATGCTTTGCCACTCACGGTGACATGGCCACCTTTTGTTTTATTGAAAAGGGTTTTTGTATTGAGAGAAGAGAATTTGTTTCTTTTACGTGTGCGAAGCAATTTAAATTTAAATGTTTGCAATCATTTGAATGAGTTTTGCTTTGATGGAAGGCGGAATCGAGTGATAAATATTATACAAATGAAATGAAAATGAAATGAAATGTACGATATGCTACAATGTCAATTAAACTAATACTGAATGCAATGAGATTTTGTGCTTTTGATTTCAAAATCTTTCGATAAAATCTTCAATTTTTGTTCGTGAAAAATGGAGGAAATTTCAATAGTTATCATTGTGCTTTTGATGACGATGATGTTGTTAATTTAGTTTGTGAATCATTGAAAACATTGTGTGAGATTGGCGATGATATTGGTGATGATGAAATCACAGATGTTCTATTAAATTGTTTACCGGTGTCTCTGAATATATCCATGCGACGATCATAATTCACTCGGTTGCCACTGATCGATGTTATCTTGTCGCGACATGTATGATCGAAAGGATTCCAAGCGAACAGCCAATAATCTCGATTTGGTGTGTGAGTGTAGTGAACATCAAGTTTCAATTCACTTTGATCCAAATCTGACATTTCACAGTTGAATGAACTTGCTTGTGAACTTAATTAAAAAGAGAAAATAAAAGTTTTAAATGCTGCGCACAATACGAAGGAAATTAATTTGTCGTCATACCCGAAGCTGAATGAAAGACATTTAAATGGTGAAGTTTCGCGATATTTTATACATTCATTCTTGCACTCAATCTCTGATGGTACTGAAATTACTTTTTTAATGGCAGATGATACTAATTTGGCTGCAGAACCATATCCTAAGTAGCACACTTTGTATGAAAAAAATTGCGAGAGTTAAAAAATTTAAATTAATGACAAAAATTATTCTCTCACATTTTGGATTCTTTGGATCATGTTCGTGTTCAAAATTTTGAATTTCACATCCTTTTCCATAGCTTGCACGTTCAAAAACATCAAATCCTTTATCATGAATCAAGTGACGATCTTTGTTCATATCACGAACAGGCCAATCAGACAACTGACAATTGTCAATGATGGTTCCACTAACTTTTGAACCATAACGGAAAGCAAACGATCGACAAGTGAAAGTCTTTGCTTTAGCGCATTCAATTTCACATTCACCAATTGATCGTACTGTTAATGAATCTCTTACAATTGATTCATAAAGTCGACGTGTTTCAATTGCTTGAATGAAACATTCTGTAAAACATTTTCAAATTTAAATAAATAATAAGAAATGTTTAATTAAAATTACTCACGATCATTAGAATGACTTCCACCATATTCTGCACGATTTCTTGGTTCCTTTTTACAAACTTTAACATCATCACTCATTGCATAAATGTCATACTCTTTGTCAGGAATAATGTCAGCATAAGAGTCAAGTAAACTATATGAACGATCACATAAAAGGCAGTTGTTGTTTGATGGATCCGAGTAGCGGAAACTGAACACAGAACATCTGAATTTATCTTCACTATAACACATTTTTTCACATTCTCTGATATCTGGAACTGAGTATGCATTGCGAACGACTCCTTTATGTAACCGGAAACCTTCACTTGTCTTCACAGAACATTCTGAGAAATTAAAGCAAGAAATGAATTTTAATCTTTTGACATTAAAACTAAAATCTTTTTTTACCTTCATTGTTTGGCCGTCTTGTCCACATCTGATCCCAATTACCGCTACTTCCACCTTGATATGAGCCTCTATTTCCACTACTTCCACCTTGATATGAGCCTCTATTTCCACTACTTCCTCCTTGATATGGACGTTCTTCATAACCACCGCCAATCATATGACCACCATAACGATGATGAACACTGTTTTCTTCGACTGGTCCCAGTTCAAAATAATTAAATTGATGTGGCCCATCTTTTCTCTTGATATCGTTTCTTATTCCCCAATAATCCATTTGTGGACGATATGAAATCGAACCACTTGTAGATCCATAAACACCACCGTAAGTTCCCCAAACATTGTCTTGTCCAATCATGTACGGTATGAAATTGCTGGATGGCTTTTGATGGAAATTCGTGGGATGATAATCTGGAGGTGGTTTATGATGAAAGCCTGGTGGATGAGGCTGACGATCTATATAACCAAGACCAGGTCTAGGTGGTGGTGATTGAGGTGGCAATGAATCATGAGGGTGCCCACCATAACCACTTTGTTGTGGTGGTGGATCAGGTTTTGAGTGTGGTCGATAAGGTGGATCTGGTCGGTCGTAATCACCAGGTTTTTGTGGAATGGGGACAACTGCTTGTGGGGGTCGATGACCATAACCAGAATCGGGACTGGGTCTTGAGGGCGGCAGTGGTCTCTCTTGATATGGCTTTTGTGGACGATATCCATATCCGCCAGTTTCAATGTAACCTCCTGAATTTGAAGGCCTTTGTGGTGGAGGTTTGTAATAATCCGAGCCGCCACCTTCTTCTGTTCCATACCGATCAATGCTGAATCCATAAGATGGAGGTGGTCTTGAATCGGGATAATGTTGTGGTGGTCTTGAGTCTGGATAATTTACAGGTGGACGAGGTTCTGGTTGTGACGGTCTATTGTAATGAACTTCACCCCCGCCTGCGAAATAATTGGAACCTCCATAACGATCCCATGAATCGGGTCTTGATTCATAGAAATTATTTTGTGGCCGATATCTGTCGACGGCAGTGGAATCCGGTCTGTATCGATCTTTTTCATTTCCATAAGAAGGCTTGTAATTCGATGGAGGTCGATATGTTGTTGGTTTCATGTATCCCGGATTTGCACCGCAATCAATGCAAGGCGATGCTCGGCATTTTGCTGAACTTCTATCGCGCTCATAATAATCGTAGTCCGGATGTGAAATAAGATTCGCATCACGATTATGTGGACTTGAGTACAAATCCATTCTTGAGAGTGGAACTTCAATGAGTTCGCATTCACCTTGCCCTCGACCACTCGGATCTAAACGATAATTAAAACCTTCGCACGAAAATCGCTTTTCGTCACCGCATTCACGTTGACAATCTTCAAGACGTTCACAAATAAGCGTTCGTCTCACCCAATGCGAAGCAATTCGCTTTCCAGCCAACACACGTCGGAAGCACGCTGTGGAAGGAAAATTTTAAATTAATGATGGAGGTTGGAAAATTTTATTGAAAATTTGCACTTGTAAGTGAACTTTCATCAACGAATTTTATCATTATTAATTTATTTTCCTTTTTTACTAAATTCGATTTGGTTTCAGGGAACAACTTAAAGCAACAACAAATTTTGTTCCAAATTTGGATAAGAAAATAATAAAGAAGTGATGAGAATTGAAGTTGTTCGTTCCAAATGCAACATAAGTATTAAGCTTAAATGTCAGCTTGTAATCAAAACTTATTTTTTCAAGTTTAATTTCTAAATTTCTAATGCATTTTCTATGTTTCACTTCGTTTGTCAATAAGTCAGACAGTAAGAACTGGTTGAAAGCTTTTCATCTTCACAACATCGAGTTACACACCTTGAGTGTCCTCAATGATTACGATTGAGTTTCCTAAGTTGAACGTTGCTTTTGCGAGATTAAATCCTAATAGGATTGTAACAACACAAATTCTCACTACAGAATGCATTATCCTTGACTAATGAATTTTATTTTTCGCTTTTACTCGATGTGAGTTCATAAACACTTTCAGACTTAAACAATAAATCACATTTAATTCCACGCAAGCAATTAGTTTCACGAAATTTCCACACATAAATTTATGTATTTCTAAATATTTTTATGCAAATATTCTGCTGATAATCTTTAATTTCCCATGCTAAATATCCATTCAATGACTACACAGCAGTAACGAAACTTTAAAATATTTTCGATGACCGTTTAGTTTGTGTGCATGATTCGAGATTCAATTAAATACTAGAATGCGATTCAAATTTGATTTTCTATTTATACAAGTTTTCGCGACGATGCTTTGAAGAGACTAGAAGTGTTGAAGAGAGAGCGAATCTCATTTGGTTAAGTTCTACAAGAGTTTAAAATGCTTCTTAATATGTGAACACATTTCAAAGACTCGGAGAGACAACTTTAAAGCTTAGAGTGGGGTTGGAGATGTTTCGTTCATTTATTTACAAAATGTAGCCAATTTTAAAACAATTGAAAAGAGATCTCTAAGCTTTTCTCATCCAAATTCATGCAAGCGAAAAATCACAGATATTTATGCGTTTATGGAACAATTAGCTGCGGAGTTTAACCTTCACAAAAATAAAAGAAGAAAGAAAGAAAAATATTCAAATTCAAACACATACGCAGCGCAGCATAAGTTGAGGTTCGTAATGCAATATCCACAATGGAAAATCTCAAGAATGAATCTCTAGAGATGCATGAATGCTCTCATAGCTTATGTAAAGTTTCAAAATAATTTAAACCTCCAAAAGCTCGCTTTATGATCGCTTGAAAACATAAACAATTCATGATTGTTGTTAGATTGAGACAATCGAAGATGATGTTTGAGGGTTTCTAATTGCATTTCAAATGATAATTGTGCGGTTTTTAAAGCAAACATGATCTTTTCTTTCTGATGGTTTCTATTGACAAGACAACAGTAGTCGAGACGAAAGCATTTGACTTTGTTGCAGATTTCTACTTCAAGTTCAGATTCTTAAGCAACAACAGATACTTATTGTTTGACAAAATGCTTTCAAGTTAATTCACAGCAAAAAAAAATCTACGGCATGTGATTAATGAATGAAATGATTCTGAAGAGCGACAAGGCGAAAAATTTTATGCAAGAAGTTTTCATTCATCAGAACTTTCCGGTTGTCGTTAAAAGCGCGCTCCACTCAATTGAATTAGAAACATTTACATATGAATTTTTTAAGGACTAGTTGATTCAGCATTTAATAAGAAAATTTCTTGAAAAAATTGACGTAAATGATGAACAATCCCATCTAAATATTCAGTGAAGTCAAAGAGAAAAATGTGATTTATTTGAATAAATTTTTTTTGCGATATTTTATGTTTCCTTTTGACTTTGTAAGTAGAAGTGCCACTTGACTGTCTTAACATTAATCTCTCGTCGAGGAAAGAGATTTTTCTTTGTGACTAAGAAGATATTGCGACCAACCGTGGCTACTTAATTGCACTTTAGTTCCGTGGCTATGAATTAATTAAAACAAGCTTCCAAGTAAGTCAAATGTTATTTTTTTAACATAGCACAGAACACAATTAAATTATTCAATAGCGTGTGAATTGAATGTGCTTTTGAATATTTTTTTGATGAGTAGTGTCGTCAAATGTCTTTTCTGCAAGCTTTGTTTTAAGCAAAATACAAATTTATGATGACTTCAAATCTTCATCAAGTCTTGTCTAATGTTGCCTTCAACAAACATATCAGACAATTGATGTACCGACAATTATTACTAAACATTGACTTGATTAAACGCAAAAAAAGGAAAAATATGGTGCATCTTTCGATAACAATCGAATCAGTGAAATATTATTTGTTGATGCTTTGTTCATC
This sequence comes from Clunio marinus, assembly GCA_900005825.1. Classification (NCBI taxonomy): domain Eukaryota; kingdom Metazoa; phylum Arthropoda; class Insecta; order Diptera; family Chironomidae; genus Clunio; species Clunio marinus. Next base: position 131,624 of record CVRI01000061.1, on the reverse strand, counting down.
CGCTTTTTGTGCAGTTGAATCGAGGTCAGCAACACAATTGCATGAAAATCATCTCGCAGTGCTTTTAATCCATTCTTTTAATGTTTCATACGAAATTTAAGCAACATTTTTCGTAAACACTTCAAAACTCTATGTTGAAGATCGGAAGTTAAAGTTTGCAAGTCTCGTAAGAGTTCAAGAAACTTTAAATGAAAAATGAAAAAAAACTGTTTTGCTTTTATAAAACATTAGATGACTTTTGAGAATCATTGTTTCAAATGTTTTTTTGGAACAGTTTTATAATTTACGTTCGTCATCCCAAGCAGAACAAACAGATTCGCTTAAAACTGTCACATAAAGTTGGAAGAACTGTGACGTCGCTTAACGTTCATGTCACTCCACTCTTATGATCGTGTTAAGGTCAATGTAATACTTATGTCGGATGAAAATTGAATAATCATTTGTGAAAAGGGAAACAGAATAAATTTCATGCTAGATTATAATTAAATTCCTCTTATTTTGCTTAAATAATTTGAGAAAATGAAAATTTATTCTACGAAAAAAATTAATTACAATAAAATAAAAGGTTTGATCAACACGAAAGGCATGAAAGGCTGTGAGAGACAAAGAAATATGAAAAAATTTCTTTAAATTTATTTTGTCTATGACGATATTGGAAATTAATGGAAAATAAAATTAAATATGTCGTTCAATCGTGATAGCAAATCTAATGTTTGACTAATTTTTATTTTCATTTTACGAGGCTACATCTTCGTGACTTTATTGTTCTTTCTTGCAATCAAACTAGGAAGTATTAATTCATTTATTTAAGTATAAAAAGAAGTGACTAATGCAACTTTTCCTTATTCAAGTTCAACTTCTAAGCTTTCAAAGCAGACCACAATGAGAAATTTAATTTTGCTCGTAGTTTTTGTCATTTTCACAAGTAAAAATATTTGAATTAAATCAAGAAAATATAAATCTTAATTTGTAAATCTTTAGTTTGGATAAGAAATGTCAAAGCAGGAGGCGAATCATTCCCCTGGAGTCCAAGCTCCTCAGAAACAGCTGTTAATTGCATTTTAAATCCCTCAAATGGAAAAGCTACAAGAATGGCCGTGGCTGATTGCGAGTATCCTTGTCCCGAAGGAAAGGTACAGGAAGTTTTCCCAGGATTTGGATGTTGTTGTAAAGAGCCAGAAAGTACTCCATCATCATCAAGTCCTTAAACTAGAAAAGTTTTCGGGAACAAGACAAACAATGAAATTTCCCGAAACTCGTTTTAATATTTGAAAATTTAAGCGGAAAACAAATTTAAAAATAAAGAAAAAGTCTGAAAACTTCCACATAACTAACGTCTAATAATTTACGAAATGATTCAAAAGCTTTTTAATATAAAAGAAACTCTGCATTGAATTTCGTAAATTGCTAAACAAATTTGTTGAATTTGAATAAATCTCTCGACTGCATCTCTTTATAGAATTTAATTGTTACGCATCGTTGATTTTGAAATCGAAATGATTTCTACGTATGCTTGTTAAAGCTATTTTCAAACCAATTATCTAACATAAATAGATATTGAAAAGTATTTGCTTTTAGCTTGATTTTGAAACTAAATTGACATTTGCATGATACGAACTGATGGCTGCTAAATCGTTTGCTGCTAAATTATCTTCACAGTTAAATGATTTAATAATTAGAAGAATCTTCGCACAATTTTCCAATATTTGAAGGATTATCCCAAAAAATTAACAAAACTCCGCCAAAATAAACAAAAGTGAAACTTCAAACTCAACGCCGCCACATTAATTATTAAGCAAGAGCACCAAGCATGATCTACATGACATTGATCACATTCACATGAACAAGAACAATGGATGAGCTCGAAATATTCAACTCCGGCCAGTGGCTTTTGTTGATAGAGAATGTTTGGTAAACGCAGCGTAAATAATTTCGTTTTCATTTCTATTGAAAATTTTGTAAATAATGGAAAAGTTAGAATCGTTTGCGGAAATTCTAAGAATTCTTAAAAATCTTCAAAAGTTAACTTAATGACGTCACTTTTAATACTCACGTTTTGTTATTGGAACATCTGGCGTGTTATCAATGACTTCATAGCCATTCTTTCGATTATCATTATAACCATTGAAACCATAATGTTGCCCACTCTCTGGATACCTTCCTGACGCGTACAAACCCCCCGAACCATAATGACCAACATTTGATGAAGATGGTGGTGCGCCATGATAGAATCTGTCGTGCATAGATGATGATGGTGCATTGTGTGAGTAAATGCCTGGAAAATGTGAATCTTTGTCATCAGTGTAAACAAAATTGTGTGGATTGTAATTAAAGTTAGACTGAGTGTAAGGAAAATAGCCAGGCAAGGGATCAGGGCCGATAGGAAAAGGATAAACGGGTTTGGTCTGTTCAATTTTATTATTTGTGTGTGTGGGTGGAGGATCTTTATCGCTTGATGAAGGTTTGTGGTTAGTAATGATTGGTCGAGTAGGACGCGTGGGAGGGAAAGCTTCAGGTTGGTTGCCAGTGGGATGATTTCCGTTACTAGACGGATAGGTTGATGGATAATTGTTTTTGTTATTGTAAAAGTCATCAGGCGATTGACTCGAAGGCTGGTTATTGGAAGCAGGTTCAGGATAGTTTGATGAACCTATGGGTGTCGTTGCAAAGTCACCTGTTGTCGTACCATCGCCTCCATCAGTTGAATAAGTACCGGAAGTTGAAGCAGGACTGAAAACTGAAGATGTTGGTCCACCATCAGATGGCGAATAAGTACTTTGAGTTGGACGCGATGGTGGCAAATTTGTATTTGCCGCTCCATTTCCTGGCATTTGTTCGAAACCTTTAAAACCCACCAACAAATGAGATCAATTTAAAAAATGAGAGAAAAGTTGACAACAAACCTCCTGGTCGAGGAACTTGACTTGGACCTCTGTTCGGTCCAGGATCAACCAAACAATTCGACGTTTTCCTCGCATATAAATCGAAATCTGGATCGAAGATTGTGCCAACGGGACTTGCTCCAGTTGAATCAATGACTTGCGATGATAGTTGGCAGGTCCCATTACCTCTTGCAGAAATTCTGATAAAAAATTATAAACACTTTCATTCGAATTAATAAATTTAAATTCAAGTTTTACCCAAATGCAAATGTTACGCATTCCATATCGTTGAGACAAAGATTCAGACATTTGTCCAAGACGTTAGTGTCGGTTTTTCTAAAAGTCTTATCAAAGGGCAGCATAGCGCCAAGAGCGATTCGCTCAAAGCAATCTGAAACAAACATCAATTAAAATCTCATTCTTGCTTCAATTGATTGAATAAAACATCCAAACATGAACACTCAAGTTGCATAATCTTAACTAATTGTTAATGTTAAATCATCTAAAACAATTTAACGATAGAAAACAAAAGCAACGAACTTGCGTTGTTTCTTTTTTAGATAATTTTAATGTGAGACGAAAAAATGAAAACGGATATTCATGATTATTTCTGTAAGTAAATTTTCAAGTATTTTAGGAAGATCAAGCCTTTGTTTTTCTACTTGTCGTTCTGATCATGACAACCTTTACGCTGAGATGTGCTTATTGGGGTCAATTTCAGCACCTTTTATTATTTGGAATTTCCATGCTTCAAGAGTGATTCAATTCTTAATGATTTGTTTCTTGGAAAATAATTTGCTTAGTTGGTGTGCCTAATGTTGTGAACGGAGAATTTTTTTTTATTAAAAAGTGTTTTTGTCGTTTATAAAATGTGTCTTCAGAATAAATTAATCATCATGTGAAAGCTTTTTTATATTTAGTTTCAAGAAAACTATGAAAATTAAGCACTTCCATCATTGTAACATTTTTCTTATTCTAATCTAACTCTTGACAATTAATTCACAATGAAAAATCTCGTTTTCAATTTCTTTTTCTCAATTCTCACATTAGTAGCTTCTTAAGATTATCTGTTTATGTGGACTTACGTTGTGGTTTAGAAACAAGCTCATTATCTAGTTGTATGCAGTCGACAAACGATGCGATCACAAGCAAATTTATTAAATTAATCGTAATTGAATATTTCTTCTTCATTTTATTTTATGTTGCTGATCAAATGTCTTTTTTTTTTCTTAATTTCACCAATCAATCGTAATGTTTATTTCACTTAGCTTAATGTGATTCTCTTAGCAAATGGTTCACTTTTTATTATCATCACATTTATCGTTTTTTAATTAATTAAAGCGTGAGACGAGTTGATTCTTTTTTCCGTTAGATTTTTAATCACTAAAGTTTGTCGGCACTAATCCAATCGAATCTTTTCTCTAATTTCACATTTAAGTTCAACTCCTTCATGTCAGCTCGAAATGTTTCTTTGTCTTCATTTTTACTTCTTTTTTCATATCTTTTTACATGCTTGCGATGGCTTCGTTTCCCTGAAAGATCACCCAGCTTTTATTATTCACAATTTCTTTTTCATCAACAAATTCGCAAATTAATTTCAAGAAGAATAAATTAAGAAGAGAAAAAAAATGTTTTGGCATCGTAAAGAGGTCGATGGAGATTGAACGAATTTTTATGAAGTGCGAGAAAGACGAAAACAGAAAATAATTTAATTGAAGAAATTTAGGAAGTCATCAAGAAGCAACTGTCAAAGTTCCTGTTGAGAAAGTGAAGTTTTAGTTTTTTAGGTCATCAGGTTAAATCTGACACTTTTAATGCTTTCAAGTCGGAGATTTGGCAATTTTTAAGCATTCGATTAATCGATGTCAACAGCGATGTTATGGAAGCAAAATAGAAATTCTTTGAATCATATTCGCAACACCACACAAAACAATTCTAAATGTGATCTTCCTTTTAATTACAATCAAGCACAAATCATTGACAATTTCAATGATGTCTTCTGCTAACTTAATTCAAATTTATTCAATTAAAAATTCTATTGTTCAATCTCTGATAGTATGCTGTATGTCAGCATGTAGAAGAGATTTGAATCAAAGCAAAAAAATGTTTAAATTATTTTCCATTGGCACTCGTCATGTTTATTTGTTGTTATAAAAAGTCATCAAGTTTGTCGATGAATGAGAGCTTGTGTCCTCAACATCAAATGATGAAAAGGCCCCAATCTCATTAAAAAATCTGCATCTAACACTAGCTAGAACGATAGATGAGCTCTGGATGAGTTAAACAAGGCGAGGTCAAATAGTTGAATTAAAATTAAGTTCTACTTTATGTAACGACATAAAATACTGTCAACAAGTTGGCTGCAGATTTATTTACAGCCTGATGATGACCACAATTCATTCATAGTGGGAAATGATTTATTTGCCATTTGATTTTTACCCAACAGATTAACTTTGACAAGGTAACTTTTAATTTCATGAATTAATAAAATTTTCTGATAATTAATTAGAAGTCGTTAAGAATTTCAAAATTTTCACACACAAATTTTTCTGTTTTATTTCAAATTTTCCTCTCAATTCGATTTTCCATCTTTGATATATATTTTCACATAAAAAATTCACTAAAATGTTTCTTTCGATATTTTATATCAAGCTGAAATCTCTTCAGCCGAAAAAAAATTGCGTCCTAACGCAATCGAACTTCAACACCGACTGAATGTTGAACGACTCTTCTTGATTAAACTGCGATTAAACAAAACACGAGTCGACATAAATTTTCGTTCATATAAAGCGACGAAAAAAGAACAAAACACTCGAAAATTTTTCGCTCAACGACAACTCAATCAGCGAAAAACATTTGTAACGTTGTTGAATTAAAGTTTTAGCATTCATAGCAAAACATTGCCATGTTCAACATTAAACAATGAAAGCTTCAAGAACACTTCTTAAGATCGACAGACCGATGACAAACATTGCACTACTTAATTGCTTTGTGGAGACGAAAATTCTTTTCAACATTTTCTTGGGGGAGTTTATCAAACCGGAAAAAAGCGAATGAAAAGAATTTCTTCCAATACAACTGGAACTAATTGTTTGGAATAAACATTTTCATTGTTTCGTCGCGTTAACGATCACCAGAAACAGGTTAATAAAATGTTGCTTCTTAAATCAATGCGAGTCGTCTTTAAACGGTAACTTGCATTTAAAACTTCTTTTCTGTCGTGAATATTTCCTGTCAGAATTGGAAGTAAACAAAAATCACTGACGTGAAGTTTTCGTAAGCCAAGCAAGGATTGAAATTTATGACTAAGGGAACTTCTTGAGGAAGTTCAACACATGTCTGAGTGTTTCTCTCTTTCAACATTAATAAAGATAAAGATCAAAATCGTTGTCGAAGCAAAGCAGTGATCATGTTCAAGGTTTCGTCTCTTATAATTAAATGTTATTACATCACCCCGATGAAGTCGCACCACCAGCCAATTGTAATTACGACAAGACGATTTAAATAAAATCGTAATTCGAGTCTTTTCTGACTGAGTTATTGTGAGATAGAAAAAAAATCTTTTGAGAAGAACAAAAGATGGTCGATGGTCGAGGCGACGAACCTGAAAGAAAATCGAGTATTAAGAACATCTTTTTTTGCGTTGGCATAGTTATTACGATCTTCCTTTGGTGACGATGTTCTCGATTTACAGAACACAACCGCAAATTATCGCATGACTGGTGATTGCCTTTGCAAGTATAAATCACAAAATTGTTCTTAAAATCTTCAAGGGAAGGTTTCTTTAATCTTTCATAAACTTTAAACTTTACAGAACATTAGTTCGTCTCTACTAATGATCGATCTTCAAAGTGCTAAAATTAATTTTAATTTCTGAAATTAAAACGAGGAAAAAACGGTTTTTTGGACATCGCAATTACCAGAGTGCTTATTATAACTTCTGGTGGAAATGACAGTTAGATAAGTTGATTGTCTTACGAAGTAATTAAATTCGCAGAAGATTCGTGAACCATGAACAATCTTTTCGTCTGTGAAAATGAAGAAAGAGTGCTGAAAAAGAATTTTGAGAAAAGATTTCGAATGCATTCAGGCCGAATTTTTGCGAAAAAAAAAACTAAATTCTGACAGACGAGAGAAAAAACTGTAAGAATTAATTATTTTTATTCTTATTCTCTTCTTCCTGTCGTGCCTTCATCCAACCGTTCTCATGTAATCTCTTCCCAAATAAAACCGCTGGTTCGGAACTGATGTATGTTAATAAATGTTAACTCTTAGTGTCTTCATTCACGTTAAAACATTTCTACATTGTGTATACATAAATCAAAAACGAATCTTTTGCTTCTCGCTTTGGCATCATCATTATGTCGGCTGATTCAGAGGAAACAGATTCAGATATACATAGTTGAGACCAGTTGTTTAATGCGAATTTGGTTTCAGTCTCTTTTATCTCCAAGCTTTTGTTTTAGTCGTATTTGGTAACATTGAACTTCAAGCATGGAATTTCGTTTTCATATGATGTCATGGAGAGTTTGATGCTTCATCGTTTCCTCTGCTTTTATGACAACAAAAGTGTTGGCGATAATAAAATAACAGAAAATTTAAAGCACATTAATTTCTCAGTCTGGGAATTCTTCTTTCTATTCATAAAAACTGAGGTTGAAATAATTATAGATGAAAATATTTATAAACGAGATGAACTTAAATGTCAAGGATCGTGATGGAAAAGCAATCTGTAACATGAATGAAATTTAAATAAAATTAAACACTTTAAATTAAGAAAACGACAGAGTTAGTGTAATAGAAATAGAACTTTTTATTGCATTCTAAAAAATTTCAGCTATAGAACAAGTATTTATTGAAGAAATTGTATTCTTAAATCTTGTAAATGAAGTTTATCTAAAATCATTCGTTTTTGCTATAGTGAGAGGGCGGGGAAGAAGGATATAAAACTTCTTTCAAATCTCGTTTCAAACTATAAAAAAAAATCTTGAAATGTAAAGTTTTTGTATGAGTCAATGAGGTGAACGATTGTGTAATCCCAATCACCGCCCTTAATCTATCGCTTTTGATCGAGAGAAAGGTGAACAAAATTTCAGAATATTTCTCTTCACGATTTTATCCTTAAAGTTTTAAATATGAAATTTACATTAATTTTGTTTCAATCTATAATTCTTACAGACATTACTTTTTTTAATTTTCGTGTTTTTATGTGTTTTTTGTATGTTATCTTTCCCACACTCAATTTACTTTCTAGAAATATTTATATCAGCATTGCCAAGTTCAGAATGAATAGTTTTCATTAATTTTTTCATAACTTGTATCTGTTTTCTTTTTTTCTCAGTTTTAAATATGTTTTACCCACTTTTCCGTCATCCTTCATCGCAATAATCAGTTAAGGCAATTAATTCATACATTTAATATTTATTTTATAGAAGGGATTATTAATCCTTAAGTTTAGATTTTTGTGTGGTTCTTAATTCTACTTTTACGATTTTTTTGTTTAATTTTTCTTTTGTTTAAATTGTATAATGTATTTTCCTTATAAAGTTTTCCTTACACTTTAATTTATTTTTGTTTTTATCCACTTAAAATTGTATTTTTTTTCTCATAATAGAAGCACCCATACATTAAATAAGTTCTCTTTCGTGAGTGTGTTGTGTCGTGACAATGTATCCTTTTCGCGGAAAGGAATCATAAGTTGGTAGCAAAAGAAAAAAGTTTATGAGAAAACAAGTTTTCAATTTGTTAATTAGAAGGATCGATCAGTTCTTCAGAAATTTCGGAAATTATTGAAATGAAACATCAAGGGAACTTTATTAATTTATTTTTTCTGAGCATGCCAAAAAGCTCACTATTACTTATAATTTTCAAATTTTGTATCAAATCGTATCAAATTTTTTTTCTTCGTTTTGTTAATTTGATTCTTCCAAAAAGTTTAGTTACGCAAGTCTTATAATTTTAGATTTTATTTTGTCTTAAAGATATTTAATGCTTTAGTACGTACAAAAAGGATCTCTACAGTTTTTACTTTAATTAACTTAATGCTTTCATGAAAAATTCATTGTTGTCGATTAGCCTACTACAAAAACCGCTTTTATTCGCTTCCATATTTTTTCAGTCCAATCCGTTCGCGAAACTTTAAGAAAAAAAAGCTTGTCTAAGTCGAGACACAAACCATTTGAAAAAGCTTTCATTTTGAGCTTTCAATAGTTTTGCATAAAGTGTCAAAATAAAAAATCATAAAAAAGAACTTATTAGAATGTACCTTTTTTTTCTCTTAACAGTAATAAAAACATAAAAATATAATTGTTTTTAACGATCTAACAAAAATGACGTTCCTTTAACCCTATCCATTAACTAATGGTAAGGGTTGGATAAATATATTAACGAAATCATTTTGTTTTCCGATCTATTGATCTTTTAAACTAAAACAAAATAACATTTTTCACCTCTGATACAACTTTGCATTTTGAAAATGTACATAGTTTCTTAATCTTTTCATTTCATTCTCTTGCCTCTTACTAGTTTCTAACTCAACGTTATTAGTTTAAAAATATATTATATTAAAGTTTTGAAATTCAAAAATGAGGAAAATGAAAGGAAATTACGTTTTACGATAATACAAAATTCTCCTTTTTTGTATTAAGTCAAGAAGGAACACGAAAAAGATCAATATTTGGGATCTTACAAATTAACATAACAAATATCAGAAGAGAAGAAAGGAAAAGGTTTTTCATTTAATTTATTTAGTATGAAATATTTTCTATCATCTTGAACACAAAAAGTTTATTTACTTTTTCTTTTGTTATTGTAATGTTTTCATATCTCGCTGTGCAATTAAATTTTCCACCTTTGAAAAACCTAAAGTTATTTGCAATTTGAGATCTTTTCTATGAAAAAAAATGACTTAAAGGGTTTGTGTTCTTAATGTTGCTTTTAGAATGAGCTTTTAAACAGTTAGGAGAAATATGCCAAGATTTATGAAACCATGAATGAAGAAACTGAAGATATTTCCTCATAGCTGAATGTATCATTAAACAGCCAAAAAATATTTATGTGGTTTTTAACAGAAGAATGCTTTCTTCAAGATTTTGTAATGTATTAGATTATAAGTTGATTCATTTTTCTTTCGCCATTTAATAGAAAGATTAATCTTCTTCTTCGGCTTTCCATATTTGTGTAGCATAGTTATAGATAATTTAAAAAGGGTTGTTTATAACTTTATTATCTACAATTCTGCACATTTTTCTTCTCATTTTTCTCAGTTTGTAGTTGCAGAACTATCATCTTGTTGTATTATTATAATGACCGTATCATTAGCATTTTGATTAATAAAATTATCATCATCCGTTATAGTAAAGTTATTATTTGATGCATAGTTTAGATTATTGTTGTTGCTATTGATGGTGTTGTTATTTTGTTATGTTAATAGGTCTTGCTGTGCATCAATCGAAAACAACTCCTTATACAATGCTGGGAATATGTATTGTGGATGTTCTTGTTTGAAGCTGCTTAACGCATCCATATGCATCATTGAGAGTTCCCTGCGAGAGAATTTAGATTTATTTTTCAGATTTTTTCTTAATATTAAACAGAGTTACCTGAATGTTGGAATTTTGTTGAGTAATGTATCCAACACTGTGACGTCTCCTTTTAATGGCGCGTGATTTGATTCCAATTCTTGCTTAATTGCAGACATACTCATGTTGAAAAGTCTTAAGATTTCAGTATTACCTCGGACACCGGTTCGTTCTGAAATATATAAAATGAATTAGAAGGGAACACAAAGGACATAAAAAGTAAAACTATGCAACCATTTTTGAAAGTCTTGACGTCACTCTCACCTGGCCAAAGAAGCACCAGACTTTGATACAACGCCAGCTCGGTTTCTGTTAGTTTCAGTTCAGCAATACTTTTCGCAGTCTCAAAAATCCCGGCAACAAGTTTCATTTCCAGTGAGTTTGTTGTGTAAAATGCTTCTTGTGGCAGCATCACCTCACCATAAAGAACGGAATTTTGAGACAGATCCATTAAACGTGACATGCGAATAATGGCAAGCTCAAAAGAGCCAGTTTTTAAGAGAAGAATCTGTAAAAGTTTTAATGGCAAACATTATAATTATTTTTTATAATATTAATCTTAATTAAAATTTTACCTGATCATCTTGACTTAATCGCATGAATCCGGGTATGAGCTTTGCAAACTCAATGATATTCTGAATCATAGCTGTTAATTTATCGGCACAATCCAACCATAAATCCTCCTTGCATAAGTTTTTGTAATAAAGCAGTTGGGTCATGTCCTTAATATTAAATAGAAAAAAAGGTATGAACGTTTAATTAAAATTTTTACCATCAAAAGGAATTTTCTAGCATGAAGAGAGAGATTCAGTAAAGAACAGCAATGCAACCAAACCCACCTGTGGTTTGCGGAACAATTCATGCACGACTTCCAACTTGATATTCGTATTTGCATGTGCTTCGGCTAATGTTTTTATCAGAACATCGTTAATGTCACCTTCAGCTAGAAGAAGAATAATGAATATCACTTTTGACACAGCAATGTAAAGAGGGTTCAGAGAACTATTTGCTCTCCCTCGACATGTTCTTTTTTTTTTCGTATCAGTATTTCTGATGGCATGTTATGAAATGTGATGAATAAATAGTAAAGAAAGAGAGAAAATAATGGATGGAAGAGAAATGATAATAAAATTTTATGTTAAAAATTTGTTATACTTCAAAATCGTTAAAAAATAATAATAATAAAATAAAAGCTCATGAAACAATAACTCAACATGCAAAGCACAATTTAATGTGTGAAAGATAAAAAATAACTGACTTTTGCTACTTTTAAATTTTTAAATTTTTAAAATTATATCCCTGAAAAAGACGTTAAAACGAAAAGAAACAATATTAACGAAATCAAAAGCTCGCCAATGGATTTTGTTTTTGCTATTTTTTTTGTGTTTCTTAGATGGTTTGAAGTCACTTCTTGGGATCGAATTTTTACCCCATTTGTTTGAATCGCATGAGCTGTCATCTTCAGTAAATAAAAGCTCCGTTTGTTGTTGGGAGTTTGTGCCTGGAAAAAGGTTAACTTAATCTTCTCCAATCTTTGAGAGAGTATTTAGTGTGTAGAGCAGGAAACTTTACCGTCATTGGCACCATTAGCCTCGTTGGTCATCGCAATGCTTTGAACGAGGTTAGCATTGATAACTTGACTGTTAGGAGATGGAAGGAAAGTCGTTGAATCAACGTAACTTCCGACCAGATTATCCACATTCGTAATCGATTCTTGTTTTATCGTAATTATGTTATCTACACCGGAAGTGGTGTTTGTGCTGTTTAATGCTGCTGCTGCACCTTGCAATGTTTCTTCGGCAAGCTGTTGATCTGAAACTGTTGTTAGTCGAGCTAAACGAATATCAGACAGCGAAATCGTTCGCTGATGTGATGGCGATGAGTTCTTATCTGCAACGTGAATTTTATTGTTTGTGGTTTTTAACTGCCTACTAAATTATGTTAGTTTTGTTGGTTTTTTTGCTTCTTTTATTTTTCACCACAAACCGAAAACAAAACGACAACAAAATAAAAACAAAATGGTTTTGTTCGATACAGCAGCGTAGCTTTCTGCGGGTTAAAACATTCATAATCGAATGATGCTTTCGAGCAAAATATGTTTTGTAAGAGCTTATTGGTCTTAACTAGTAAGATTTTGATGATACGTTGATTTTATGCAATTATACTCACATCCAAAGCGCATTCATGAATGAGATAATAGGAAGAAAAAAAGAAAAGAAAATTTGTCACCCTTACTGTGCCCACCGATAAAGTCTGAATCGATGATGGTGCTTCGCGGTTCGTAGGTGGTTGTACTATCAACATAATCAGCTGAAATATCATAGCCCATTGTTTGTTGTGGTGTGACGGATGCAGAGTAGCCACCATAGGGACTTCCATAACCCACTTCATTTGAATATGTGTTGTAACTGGACGAAATTTGACACAAAAAAGAAAGATAAAGAAATAATTAATATTTCATAACTTTTCTCATTCGAAAAAAATTGCGTAAGGTTGATAAAATAAAAAGTATTCAAACTTTTTTTTTTGTGGATCATTCGGCTTTCTATTCCGATTAACATACCCATTATAGCCATGATGTAACTGATCACTACTCGACGGTGTTTGTGTGTCAAATACTGAGCTATCAGGTGCTGTATCGCCCTGAGCTCGCATCTGAGCACGATGAAATCTTACTTCGTCTTCTACTTTTTCTCTCTGCTTTTTTGACATTCTGCCAAATTTGACGGCTGGAAAGAAATGAACGAGAAGAATCATTTTTAATTACACTTTTATTTTTAAAACCTATTAATAATAGCATGAAATTGGCTACAGTCTCTATCATTGGATGTTTGAAAGATTCTCGAGTAGATACTTTAAGAGTTCTCTCAATTATAAAAAAACAATTTATGTTTAAAGGATTTTGATTAATTTTCTTCAAACTAAAACTACGAGAAAATTTTAAATTTTAACTGTAAAAGTCCATAAAAAATTGTCATGCAATGTTTCTAATTTAAAAAATCGTTTCTGTAAGTTTAAAATTAGTCATTGTGTTAATTATATTTATAAAAGAAAAGTATGAAAGACTTTGGATTAATGAAACAGCCACCAATTGTTCAGTAATTGTCCCCAATCTTTTTCCATTAAAGAAATTCTTAAGCCTCGAGTTATAATTTGAAGTGCTACATAGCATTTCGAATTAAACTAGAAGCGAAAGAAACAGAAAGGAATGGGAAAGAAAGAATCAAAAGAACAGCTAGAATCAAAAGTACTGTAAGTCTTAGACAAGAAGAAAAGAATGAAAGAAAAAAAAATTATAAAAGTCACTGTGTCAGCGAACAGTTATTCTCTTTTATTAACAGTTTTGTTTCGCGGTTGTATTCTTGGATACTTTTTCTTCTTTTTTGCTTTCATAAACAGATACCTAAACAACACAGGTTATTTTTTTATATTAAATAAGAAATTGAAAGAAAAATCTTTCTAGGAGCTTAACAAGTTTCAACTATCTTCAAGCTTTAACAAAAATCTGAAATATTTCGTAAGATATTTGAACCTGTGAAGCTTTTACTTTATTTAAGTGAAGACGCTTGTCATGAAATAACAGACAGAGTGAACAATGTAATGACTTTTAAGCATTGAACATGAGAGTTTACTGATAACGAACACTAAATTACCATAAAAAGGCAATTACTAGTCTCGCTTGAAGAAGAAGTGTCAGAGATTCGTGAAATGATGCAATGCTTCTCTGTATTATTTTTGGTAATGCAACATTAATTCCTATTCATTATATTCTGTCTTCATTAACATTATCACAATTTACACTTTTTATTATGACAATTTTCGTGCAAAATTTCTCATTTTATATTGTTTTTGGCGTTGTTATGTAAAAGGAGAGTTACAAAGTTGTGTGAAGTAAAATAATTGCAGAATAAAAAAGTCTGTTGAGACGCCATGAACATAAATCAACTTTTCACCTTTCAATTTTAATTGAGCATGATCATTAAACATATAAAGGAAGTATTTAATTTATGTAAACATATTATTAATGATATTTATGTGATTTTCTTTCTTGTTTTCCCTTCTGACATTAATTTCTACGTGTTAATAGTTCAATTGAAACTAAAGTAATAGTGAAAGGCAAAAGTCACAATCAAAAAAAAAACTTAAAATTCTGTTAATGCTGCAAAAGACGACGAATATCATCACGCAAATGGAAAACATGTGTATGTGATGTGGTTTTTAATAACACAACATAACAGAGCATAACGGCATCATCGTCATAAAAGACCATCATGTGAGAATGAAATTAAGTGTTTTTATGTAAAATGCATCATATGACATCTCGTAGATCGTACAACTTATAAGTTTTGAACGTTCAACTTATATGAATCGTGCGTAGTAATTTTTATCGCGCTCTCCACAATATCAACCAACACCGGCGAACATAAAAGCACGTGTATGTCATCTAAAGAAGAATCACGAAGTGAATGCATAAAGAAGAAAGACAAAAAGAATTCTTGTGCACAATACTCGAGCATAATATGACATAACATAATATTAAACAACAACTGATATGTGTGTATAAAGAATAAAAATTCAGCTTGTATGAAGGAGCTGTGATAGATAGAAAAGTCGAGAGCAGAACAAGAAAAGAAAACACAAACGAAATGGAAGTCATTGACCTCTATGAGTATCAAAGTGCACGTGCTTTTTTTTCGTAAATTCGATAACAAAGCCGTTCTATGAAACGAATTCTTTCATTTCGTTGTGCGTGTAAATCAAAAGGGGAGTTTGGCGTTATTTCTTATAGATTTTCTTTTTTTTTCCTGTTTTCCTTATTTTTCTATGTTCTTCTAATATTAAAACATTCCCTAAAATGTTCATTAAATTTGATGAGATTTTTTATTGAACAAGAATTCTCATGCGCTTATTTATCGTCGTATTATTTTGCAATTGTGTATATAAAAGTGATTCATTAAAGTCGAAAGCGTTAACTTCTTCTCCCCTTTCTTTCTCTTCATTACTATTCCTGCTGCTAAATTGTTTATGGATTGTTTGTGCTGCTTTGTTTTGTATTCGGTTTCATGTAAATTGCAAGGAACTAATAGCAAAGTTCTGTCCAAACTCATTTTCAATTAGAAGTTAACATAAGCATTTCAATGATTGATTATTTCTTCTACCATGTCTGTTATTTTAGAGATAGATAGATTTCTATAATGAATAACATGTGAGAAGAGAGCAAGCTTAAAGGGTCTGTGAAGACATTAATAATTCGATTAATCGCCAACAAACGAGGGCATTAAA
Source organism: Clunio marinus (assembly GCA_900005825.1). NCBI lineage: Eukaryota > Metazoa > Arthropoda > Insecta > Diptera > Chironomidae > Clunio > Clunio marinus. The sequence goes on along the minus strand of CVRI01000061.1, from coordinate 115,879 downwards.
CTTTTGTTTTTTTGCCAGAAATGGAATATTTAAGAAGCTATGAAAATGTCTTTCAATTTACTTTAATGAACTAAAATTCGATTTAGCTTTTGTTTAGATGGATTTCTTTTGATTAATTAATGTTGACAAAATAATAAAAAAAGATGATGAAGAACGAGAATCGTTGGGAACACTTGTTGTCATTTAAAAATAATTTTTTATAGAAACATTTGGTAGTCAGATGTGTCATGATTGTCAATTAAAATATTCTGTTAAAGCTCAAGCAACGAAATTTATTCAATTGGTGTGTGAGTCATGGTGAAAATGTTGCTGTTTTTGGCTGTTGACTGCTGTTTGATGTGAAACAATGGATGTTGGACAGTAAGCAATATTTTCTCTCTATTGTAAAACTTCACGCGATTCTTTTTAATTATTTCATTGTGTGTTGATCATAAAGCTGCTGAATTAGGAAAGCTGCTTCATATATTTATTTTTGACGCTTTAACTGTTCTATTGTCTGAATAAATAAAACATGGAGAACTGTGCAAGGAAGAGAGTGACTCTCGAGTCTATTGCATTTAAGGTAGGCCAACTTCATGATTAGAGATTTAGTAGGACACAAAGTGCAAAATTAAAAATCACAATAAACTTTAATGAACCTTTCTTAAAAGACAAAACAAATCGAGGTTCACGAAGCATGCCTTAAAATGAAATTCAACCCTTTTTCAATTCTCAGGTTTAGCACTATGGAAAACAATCAAAGTATTGTTTTCTCATTATAACCCAATTTCATAGAAAGCAAAATCATGAAAGGACGATAAACTTAAGCAAACATTTGAAGTTGTAAGTTGAAATTCGTTTCAAAGTAAAAGGAGAACTGTAGATAACTCACCATCACGACTCATTCCAAGTTTGAGGCACTTTTGAAGTCGACAATACTGACATCTGTTCCTATTAACTCTATCAACAACACACTGCTTATTTCGCGGACATTGATAATTTACAACCGAACTCTGAGAGCGACGAAAAAATCCTTTACATCCCTCGCATGTTATGACGCCGTAGTGAACTCCGGATGACTTATCGCCGCACACTTTACACGGGATTATTTCAATTTGGGCTAGAAAGAAAAAAGAACAAATAAATTAATTTATTATTTGATATTGAGGTTAACTTAATTTGGAATTAAATTAATTCACGATATGAATTTCTTAGTGCACCTGAATTGCATAGAAAATCAAGAATTAATCGAACAATTTTTTCGTTTTTGTCTACAATGTAATCAAAACGTGAGTCGAAACATGCTTTTCAATTAGCTTTTCCTCGCTTTAAGTCATCTATTGATTGATGAACAACTTGTTTAAGTAAAAATTTAATCCTGTTGATACGAATCTAATGTAGAGAGAGAAAATTGAACAACTGTCGTGTATAAATCCGAAAAATATCATGAATCTCCCCCTCTTGAATTTGAGCTCATTCTCAATCAACGGCTAATCAGATTTTCAGCTAACATCATCAAAACTCAGCGTCGTATATGAACGAAAAAAGAACAACAACAAAAATCTCAGTTCAATGAACAGTCGAGGCAAATGGAAGTAAAAATAAAAATGCATATAAAAGATAATTTAATCAATTAAAAGACTATTTGCTTCACAAACGTTAATTGTATTTTGCTTATAGTGTTGTTGCAACATCACCATCACAGATCTTAAATTTTACTTATGCTTTATCTCTTCGAGCTATCCTAGTTTTTGTTAAAAAAAAGGCAAACAATTATCTACGTTAATTAATTGATTGTAACAGATTCTTTATTTTTGTTTTTCCTTTCTAAAAAATCATTTAATTTCCTTCCAGATTGTTGAAGTTTGTGTAATTATTTATGCAGTTAGCTGAGATTGAGTTTCTGTGGAAACCAAAAGCTCCCACCACCTCCAATTTGTGAGTTTTCTTCGTCGTTGTAAGACACAGAACAATTGTTAACAAATCGTGAGTATTGCAATTGCATTTTGTGCCGCATTTTATTACTTCAACTCATTCATTTTTGTTTCTTTAACATTTCTCAAGCATTGTACTGAGATTCTCTTACAAAATTTTAATCAATGGCAGTTAAATAAATTCATCATGATTTCTTTGTAATTTATTATTTCTACCTTCAAGTCTTTTTTATTTCAAAACATTACGCAATAAATTTAAGAATTTGAAACGATGATCATCACTTTGTCAAATAAAATGCTTAGTGAAACGAATTTGTAATGAAAAATTCATTCGCAAAAACAAAAAGTCAACATCTTTGGGAGTCATTAACCCTTAGGCACTATCATCATCATCATACAATTTCCGTGCTCGAATCTTCTCATGAAAACTTACAAAGTATCGATAAATGTTGGGTTCGATGAAACATTCAATTGAAATGTAAATGAATCTAAAATTAAACTCTTATTGTAACATTTCGGGACACACCTTCTGATGTCACCGACTCACTACGATTCTCTATTCCGCATTGTTTTACGTACGATTCAACTAGAAAATATTCTCGAATTCGGGAATGCCCATCATCAAGTATTATAACATTCCGAAAGTTAAATTTAATTCCGCATGGGAGGAACGAAAATACAATTTTGCTATTTTTACTTAATCGCAATTTTTTTCTGGCTATCACAAATCATCTGGTCATTCACACTGAACAAGAAGAAATTCGGAAAATATTCCGATAAAGTAATAAAAGCTTTCATCCTGGCTTTAAAACGTTCGTTGATGAAATAACACTCGAGTTTCGTAAGATTATGAAGTTTATTTTTAAAAGTACGTGAAATTTTATTATTTTAAATTTTAATGAAAGAAAAACTGAAATTGACGAAGAATTTCGTCTCATATGTATGAAGTTTGCTGCACTTTTACCTTATCAATGTTATTCAAGTTGAATAGGTCAGGAATGTTGCACTTCAATTTTCATTCTGTCTTTTATGATTTTACTTTATTTCGCTATTCTACTTAAACTTATTTTTAATGGCTTCCAACATTTTCAAAATAAGTTTTGTTAACATTTCTTTGGCATATTTTATAACATTTCAGAAACAGATTAATTTTATAAATTGGATTTATGATGCGCATAAATATTTCTACTTTTTTTTTCAGACAAAAACGACTTTTAACGACTGTCGAGTGTGAAGAAATAAAAACTAAAAAAAAATATTTTACGAGTTTCACGAAACAGTTGTAATTGCATCAAAAGTTTGTCAAATAACATGAAATTATTTATAAAACTTTGAGAAATGTGAAAACTTTAAAACATTTGCTGATGGGAAATTTATTGGGGAGAGAAGTGATTTGGACATCTTAAAGGATGACTCAGTGATTATTTACTGAGATTCATATTTCAAGAGTGGAGAGCACAAACTATTTTCCTTGTTAACATTCATAAGCTCGTATGGGTTATCAACCGAATGAGCGAATTTCATACGGTTGAAAGCGAAAAGGCGGGGAAAAATCAATGAACTGATGAACATACGAGAAATTAGCCGCCTGAGCGAAAACTTAAAATTTGACTTTCATCACCAGTGAGAAACCGCGACGATGACAAACGTAATGAATCAACAGACGTAGACTTTGATGTCATGATTGATTCAGTGATTCTTTTCTTTTACTTCGCTTCTCCGTCAACACAAGGAAACAAGTCATCACAAAAATTTTCGACCGATAAAACGATCGTAATGTCGTCTACTCGGGTACCTCGGTTCAATGACCTTCGCTGAGGTAAACTTTTTTTCTGCAATGTTGTTTCATCACTCAAACGTAAAAACATTTCTTCAAAAGTAAGAATATTTTAAAAACACTCAAACTTGAATCGGAGAAATTCGATTTAAAAATTTTCAGATATTCTTTAAATTATACGTAAATTGCACTTCATGACTGAGTCATGGAATTTCACAGGAAAAAAAGATAAAGAAAAATAAAATCTTGCATCATTTTCCAATTACAGTTTTACCCCAAGACAAGCAGCTATCGATCGTCCTCAATCAATATACCGTTCAAAGTTCGCTTTTTCTTTATTTTTCACTTCTCTGCATTGCCTTGAGATGCTTGCGAGTGCAAAAACTGAACATGAGTGAGCTAGCGATGGCATTAAAAATTTATGTTTCATCTCATTGGTCATGAGCGTTAAGAACTGTGCTAGAAAATGTATTCAAACATCTCATCAAATGGAATCTCAATTGATCAACTCATAAAAAACCTCTTCAAATGTATTCTGAAAACATCCTTAAAAGCATCATGCATGAAAACATCTGAAGATGGAAGAAAACATGCAACTGAAAGAGTTGATGGAACTAAAGTTCTTCCAACAATGCCGAGTCAAAGAAACATAATGACGCTTTAATTCATTCATTTTTTTTCTATGCTGTTTTCTGTGTCATTTAGAGCATAGAAATATGCAGAGATAATGAACACAATGAGATCTCTGCAACAATAATGTTGCGAAATTTCCTGCAAAAAAACATTCTCAATTGAATATAAATATTTTTGATGATTGCTTTAGGGCATTGTTGTGTACATGAGCTTCATGAGACGTTCTCGTTTCGCTTTACAAACATTTTCACATCAATTTTTAAAAAGATTCCTTCAAGGGACTTTATTGTGAAATTCTTTTAATTATTTTCTTTTACGTTATTTGCGAGCTTCTGATTCATGGGATTTATTAACATCCGCCGAACATTGAATTTGAAAGGAACTGTAAAGAAAAACACTTTCCATACGTTTTAATTTAAGCTTCCATTCTTTTCAGGGACAATGAACTTTACATTAAGCGTCATGTTGATATGCCTAAATGAGTTTACGTTTAATGATATCATTCGCCCGAAAATAACACCAACTGAGGTTTGAAAGGGTTTAGTTTACTGATAGATATGTAGCCATTATTATAACACCTGCTTTAAGCGTAGGCGTAAACAAAAAAAAGTGATCAGGAAATAGATTGAGGAAAATATTTGATAAGCGTAAGTGTGCGAATGACCCAAAGCGTCCATCGACACCGTGAACTGTATTTTTATCTTGTTCTATTCATCGCCTAGTGTTCGAAGTTTTTCAATAATGTTTGATGTTTACATTAGCTATTTACATCAACGATAATTTGTTTCAATCTCTCATAGGCAGGCGACTTTGTAAGCCTAAAAAGTTCTTTTGAGAAAAACCTTTTCATATTTTGTACTCGGTTCGATGACCTCAGTTGAACCAAAACAGAGACGCTTTGCGAGAGAGTTGAGAAGAAAAAGGCGCGCAATTTTTTTTTCTTCTTTCTTTCAATTTCCGATACAATTAAAGTTTCTCCATTTTTCGCTTTTGAGCTCTGACAGCCTGGTTTTCCTTCTCACCATCTCTCTCCCGTTTCACATTGGGGCGAAAAATGTAAGAAGTCAGAATAAGTGGAAGTGAGAGCTTTAGTGAGCGAGTCTCATGACATACAATGGAAGACATCATGTTTATATTGCTAAAGTATAAGATTGAGGAGAATTTCATCTTCCGCATCACGTGGTTAATTAAAATATTTCGCTGACGTAAAGTTCGCTTACCTCGAATAGAATTCGGTGTTTTAATCTTTTCTGGATTCGCATCCTGACTACCATTACTGTTTCTATTTAATCCTATATTTGTACTAACTGTTGACGAAGATGATGAGGCAGATGATGCCGGAGGCATCGAAATGGCAGTTGGTGGTGGCGTTGTACTGTCGACTAAGTCTGGTCCATTAAAGCATTCAGTTGATGATCCCTGATTCATCAAACTGCTGCTGCTGCTACTGCTTCCTGCACCCAAGGCACCACCGTTTAAAGTATTAAACAGAATTGTTCCATGCTGATGATGAGCTAAGCTACTCGCACCACTGCAACTTCCAACATTCCTATGGCCGCTGATGTTACGAATTGCATCAATATCCAAACGATTTAACATTTTCTGACTTGAAAATGAAACCGTTTGATTGTTAAGGCCATTGTTGTTGTTATCTCTCGAGCTTCCACCACCAAGAGCTGGTGAAATAGTCAGAGTTCCATTTGAGAAGCTGCTTTGTTGGTGTCTCGCTTGTTGCTGTTGTCTCAATCCATCCAAATACAATCGATTATCGATTGACAAATTGGTAGAATGAGGTGGTTGGGATTGCACCAACTTGCTAGGACTCAGAATGGAACTTGGCGATGGACCAGACGACATTCCACCTTTCTCAGTGGAAGAAATTTCACTTCGAAGTTGTTGATGAGCATGTTGATGTAAATTCTTATTACTGTTCCAAATTTGTTGTTGAAAGAAGTTATTGAAGTTTTCCATGATCAGAAGTTGAAATAATTTTTTGATTTGCTTTTTTTTTGGTTTCTTTTATATTAAATTTTTCTTTTGATTTATAATCGAAAGATCTTCTTTTATCACGTTATGAATTTAACAGTTTTGATTTTAGGTAGGGAATAATAGTTTTATGCTTTGCAAGCTCATTTTAACGACCTTTGGTCGGACCCTTGTTCGTTTAATTGTTCCAATAATATCTTTAACAAAACAAACAAATGATCTTTTAACACAATAGTTTATCCCTGCACAGTTTAAACGACACTGATCTGTCGTAGTCAACAATAACTTTCAAAGAATCTTAGCTGTAATTACATAAAAGATTGCATATTGTAGTATTCTTTTTTTTTTCGCCGACACAGAAGCGTTTTGTGTCTCACGCTGAACTTTTTAAATACAGAAAAAAATATAAAAAGATGATACGAAAAAAAAATCGATGATGACTTTTTCATGAACCGAACCTTCCCCAACTGCGGGTCTTTGACTTTGCGATTCTCGTAAAAATTGCAATTCTTTTATTATTTTTTTAAATGCAAACAACAAAAACCTGGCGAACTTTTGTTGTGTAAATTTTCATTCCGTCTGGAGTAAATTGGAATTTAAGTTTTTTTTTTATAACTAACTAGGTGTGGGCTGTGATGTAGTGAGTGAGAATTTTCTGAAGTTTTCTACAAGTCGAACAATGTTGGTGAGAGTATGAAGAAAACTTTTTTTTTTGTACGATGTAGGAAGTGTTGGACTCTTATCACAGACAACAATGCAATTTTATTGCTTTTATCAACCAGTAATCGTCATTCTTGATAGGAAAATAAAAGAATTATGAACTCTTCATAGAGCGCTCTACTTTTATCGATTCACTGTTGTCTTCTATCTCAAGATTATAAACTAAACTCAATGATTTAAATCTTGGCTATTCTTTAAATTATTCTAACTTTATTTCATCATTCTTAAAGTTCAAATAACAAAAAGAAAAAAGCTTGCAAAATAGAAAGAAAAATTTTCATTATTTCAACTTTGTGATAGGTCAAGGCACGGAAATTGAAATTTCAAATTTTATGTTTTGCACATCGCCGCACATATGTCTCTGCTATTCCGCAGCACAACTATGTAAATAATAAAAAGGAATTTATGTGAGGCAAGGCATGGCACTTTAAAGTAGTTTTTTTCAACCCCTTTAAACAAGTTTTAAATCAATATTTTCTCTCCACCACTTGTACAACAATGAAAGAAAATGCTTTTCTGTTTGAGAGTGCACTTTAAAGTTGGATAAATTTAAACACAACTGGTCGTCTTCTTGTAATAAACTTTATCAAAGTTTTCTCATTTAAATCAATTTATAAATCAAGCGTAAGTTACCGCAAAAAAAAAAGTTCCACAAAAAGTCAGCACAAAAAATCTGAGGCCGTTAGTTACATTGCTAAATACTAGGGAAATGAATTATATGCAAGAATCACAAAAATAGCCAAGCGCGGCATCGCAACGACCTGAGGAAGAATACAAAAATAAATAGAAGGCAGTGCCGCTAGGAGTTCAAAAAACTCTTGCACGCACACAAACAAACAGTATCGAGTCATAGCCAAAACGGCATTTTGAGAATTTCTCGTGACGTCATAATTTGGGGGATGAGTGAGTAAGCAAATAAAATGAAAAAGAGAAGGAGAGAAGAAGTTTAGAAAAAGGCAAAAAGGCAAAGAACCGAAACATATGATTCAAATGCCGTTGTTTCTTGTCTTCGTGGTGTATTGTTCATGTCGGTATCTGATCGATATATGAAAAAAGAAAGCGAGATTTTGCGTTATGGTTTATGTTTAGTGACCAATTAATGCTCGATTTGGCGACAAAATGAAATTCTCTCACATCGCATACATCGTCAGTGGCCACTTAACCCATACAATCGCTAGCTCAATGCTAAATTAATATTTTTACTCGCTGCTTGTGTAGCATTTAATTCTGTATTCTTTTCCTTTTTTTGACTCGAAAAGTTTATTGACCATTGGGCAGGTTATTCTTATTCGTTTACTACTTTTTTTGTGGGTTAATAAGAATTTTTCGTCTTGAAGTTGAGTTCTAAATCTGACACTCATTCACATGCAATTACAACTCGTTTGTATTACAGGTAATTGTATAATTAATATTCCTCACAGAGTGATTGAATTTCGTTTGTTGCTTTCGCACAACAGAAATTAAAACTGTCTGAGTTGCAAATTTAACGAGATAAATAGAAATTCATTATGCAATCTAATTAGTAATTACGAAATAATTTTTGTCAATTGCATCTACATAGATTTTAACTATAGTTGAGGTGATGTGAATGTGACGTGTCGGGCATTATGGAAATTAAAATACAATGTTATCATGAATTATTAATTAGTGTCAATTATCAGAACGTTAAGAATCTCACTTTTCTATCGCACACGCGGGGACATTGAACTCACTCTTTTGATTGAATGCGATTTTGCTATTGATGGACATTTTTTCGCCAGTCATCTAATCGAAATATTATGCTGAAGGGAAGTTTTATCATTTTTTCTTTACAATTTTGCAAATTGCAATGCAGAGAAGAAAAATTATGAAACGTAAAATTCCCAAGGAAAGGTTTGTAAAATTCTTTAAAGCTGACGAGTCATATCGTAAAGTTAAAGGTCCGATTATTACACTTTAAATAAAAAGTTCATCGTAAATTCATTCTCATATCATCAAATAATAAATTTTCCTGCAAGTTCAGCGAGTTTTAATCCTGTGAATATGAATTTTAAAAATCTGCAATAGAATCGACAACAAGCTTCAATGCCATCATAAAGTCACGTTTGACTCGTCATTAAATACTTAATTGTTCGTTCTTTTATTTTATTTTAGATTGCACTTCTCCATGTTATTTATCAACAACATTTTTGAAATATTTTGTTTCTATTTTTATTTATTTTGATTAGTTTTTCGTTCGTCAAAAGTTCAAAAGCACTCAACTTTTTTCCTTCGCGATTTTTTCACTCACTTAAGAATTAATATTTTTTTTCTTCATCATTTGTTGTTACAATATAGGAATACATCATCACATGTGAATAGTATTGAACGAACACAGAACGAAAAAAATTAAATGTTGTTGATATTTTGGTGTCATTGAACTTCATGCATATGAAAATGTGTTTGAAGCTTTTTTTCTCTCACTCATTGTTGCGATGGAAAATTCATCATCACTTCAGCATTTTTCTTTTGGACTACTGCAGATTTTTATTTATTTCCAAATAATTATTTTACTTTTATGTTTTCCTGGTTGGTCTCCTTAAAATGCAATTTAATTCTCATTTTTTTTTAACTTTTTGATTAGTGCTGCTTCATTTTAATATTTTCACACACATTTTTCCGGGAAATGTAAGAGAACAAAAAAGAAATTTGAACGAGAAAAGTTCTTTTTTGAATATTAAGACGATTTCTATATCAATGATATTTTTTTCTTCCTTTGAGCGTCACTTTCCACACTGTCATCACTTCCGATACCGACTCGAAAATGACATTAAAGATGGGAAAATGGATGGGAAAATGTCGCTCAAGCAGGAAAAAAAAGATTCATCGAAATAAGATTTTTCCTCGACACGCGTTAAAATATTCCTTCTCATCGGAAATTAAAATGTTCACTTAGTTTTTCTTCGGCAGAAGTTTTTCTCGTTTCGCTGATTTAACGAATCGTTTGTTATCAATTTAAGTCTCTTTCGAATTTCATAAGCGTTTCAAGACTCATTATAAAATATTTCTTTCTTCTAAATATTTGTTATTCACTTGAGTTTTTCTTTTCACAGTTCAGATTTTATTTATTTATTAATTTGTGTTTTTGTAGACAACTCTTTAGAAAAGTTCGATTTAAATTATTTCTGATAACTTGTTTCGCGACGTCTTGAAACTAGGAAGCGAACAAAACTACAGAACCGCTGTAAACTGACGTTTAAAGGCACACGACGTTCGACGAGTTACAGAAACTGAATACTTCGGTAGAGTTCTCAGTGTTTTTGTTTGAAAGCAACTACGAAAAAAAATTATTTTTTATCGAGAAATTGTAAGTTCTACTCGCGTATATACGATTCACTCTCTCAGAGAGCACACTCGTTGCTTTTCATCTTTTCATGTGACAATGGGAAAATATCGCAATCGTTTAACTGTGTAAGTAATGAAGAAAAAAAGTTCTGAGTGAGTTTTAGACATTTTTTACATGGATGACAAGGCTGAGAATCGCGTTATCGTACATTGATCAGTATAGACAAATTCGCACGTGACGAATATATTGGAAAATTCGTTTTCTATTCCTAGACTTTTCACTAGTTTCTAATGTAAGAAAGTTGAATAGAAAATACTCTTTTCAATCTTTTCCACTTGTTCTCTTTAGCTCTTTACTAACTCTCGAAAAAAGAAACAGAAAAATTGCATCACTCTCGTCTAAAGTTTGAAAAACTCTGTTAGCAAATCAATCGTTCAATGAACGCTAAATGAAGAAGAGGCGGTTGTGGGTGAATATAAAAGACTAAAAGAGATACTTCCAGCTTTTTTTGAGGCTTTCAATTCATCACATATGCATTGATTGTTGCTTGAGGGAATCAAAATAAGAAACGAAAGAACTTGTACGCACTCAGAATTTTAAGCCATGTTTAATATTTTTTCACGAGTTTTTTTTGTAAAGAATCCCTTGAATGGAAGTCAAAAGAATGGAATCGATAAATAAAAAAAACCGCAAAAGAACTCAAAGGGCAGTTAATGTGGTTTTTCTTTATCACAGAAATATCACCGAATTATTACGCATTTTACTCTACCAAAAAAAGAAGTCCGCATATATCTTTCTCGATTTCATAAATTTTCAACTCAAAACTGGGAAGAAAGAAATAAAAGTCAATGACCTCGAATGAACGTTTCTCTCATACAAGCGGCTACAATGTATGAAATCATTTTTAGTTCCATTTGTAATCTCTTTTTTTTTTCGTTTCGGTACTAATACATGTTGGCTGCACCCAGAATGGGTTCTCAGTGCTCAGCTATTTCTTTTCCAAAAAATTTGTTGAGACGCGAGAAAGTTTTTCCGTCTTAAGTGTATGCGAAGATTCTTATCAGTACACCGCTATTTGAAACATTATCGCGCTTAAAGCTCGTAAAAATCGAAGGTATGTATTTTTGTTTATTCTGGCGAACATTCAACTCTGTTACGATGCGTGTTGCGGGTGGTTTACTTTTAATTCATATCGCACGATGTTTAGCTCGGTCATTCGACTTTCTTTCTTTCATTAGTTTCGATAACATTGACTTCTTCTAGGCCTAATTTGTTTATCCAAACATAATCGTAAATCAATCCTGCAAATTGTTTAATGATCTCTTTAACTTCTTTGAATACAAGCGTTAGCCTCACATCCAAGTTGTATCTTTTACACAAATAGTTGAATGTCTGAAGATTACATTGTGGAACAAAGTTGTTGACAATAAGATGAGTTCCTTAACATCTTTATGAGTGAGAGCGAGCATCATGAGGGCACTGTGTGAAAGCAAATGTCATGAAAAAGAATCGCATCTTTGCCAATTCCATCATTATCAATCTGTGGTGCATTGTCATCTTCTGATTCTAAATTGTGCATCAAAATTCCCATTTTCGTTCCAAAAACATTTCATAATGTAAAAGCTTTAATAATATCATCATTTTCTTTAATACTTCACTTAAGTTTTGCTTTATGTACAAAATGACAAAGTGAAGTTGAAGACAAGAAAAATTCTTCGTTATCTAAATGAATATCACTGCAGTGAAAAGTTTCTAAATGCAATCGGTTCTAGCGAAAGATTATGAAATTCTCTCCAATAAATTTTGAAATCCCATCAGAATTATTTAACACTTTTTTGATTGGTTAAGATATCAAATGAAAGTGGGGAAGAAATTGATGGAAATGCTGTCAAAACATCAAAAGATTCATTAATCAAGCATATATCATATAATATGAGATGTGACATCTAAACATAAAGATTTATTCTGTTTTCATTTAAGATCCTTAAAGATATTTCATAAAGATTGCTGAAAAAGAAAATGGAAAAAATGAGGAAGTTGCAGGTGAAAAACCTCATCATTTTCGTTCTATCGGTAAATTAATTTCTTTCTTCCTCCATTCAAGTTGTCGTTGGAGAAAAACAAATTGAAGCACTTTTGACTCATTTCCTCATTTAAACGAAAGTATCTTGTTCATAAAAACCTTTTTCTTGATTTATTAAAGACATTTTCATTTCTGTTGAGCTTTATTCAACTTGATCTTCATACTGATGTCGGTTATGTTTAAAGCTCAACTGTACATTGTAGATAAGCTCTTACGGGTTTTTTTCAATTCTTACCTGAAATTAAAAAGAAAAAACGGAATCAATTATAAGTTTTTTATGAAAAAGTAAGAAAATAATATTCAATAACTTTGTAACATGAATTAAAATGTTCATAACGTGAATGATGATTGGAATGGAAGGAGAAACGGTGAATTATGTTTACGGTAGTTGATGAATCTGAATTTCTAATGTAAAAATAATTATTTCATACAATAATAATCTTAATTCGTCTTGTTTGTATCATTTTCTGATATCTGGTAATAATTATGCGACTACAAATGAATCTTAACTATTTAAAGGTCTTATCAGTGAAAATTTACATAAAAATCTTTTGAAAAGTCTAAAAATTCATATTTTACGAGGCTGATGATATTATACATCGTGGCTGGTTACCAATTATGCAATCAATTCGCTTTGGATTTACGCATTTTGCACTCGAGAGAAAGTTTACTATAAATTGCTTTTAATTTGTACCTCACAACATTGTTTGGAAACATTAATTTTTTTAAAGGCCATTAAAATTTGCAATTGTTGTTAAAATGTCACGGAATGTATCGAAGTTAACTTTTATTGATTCTACGCCGCTACATATGGGGTGGAGAAAAAGGAATTTAAAATGTCAAGTTCTTAACATAGACACGAATATCTTATTGCATTTGCATGTTATTAAGTTTCTCTTTCATTTTTTATCTTGATGTAATTATTAAAAGTCAAATCATAAACGACGATTTATTGTATTTCATTTCTAATAAACTCAAACTTTGTTCGTTGCGTAGCAAACGTCGCACAAACAATTAGTGGCGATATTTTTGAATTTACAAGTTGAAAAGAATTTTCTGTTCTCCTCAAGGAAACTTCTGAAGGTTTGAGAGGAAAATGAACTGTGGAAAACATTTGTATGAAAATATTTCTTTCAATTCAATACATTTAAACATTTTTTGCCCTTATCAAAAAAGAAAAGTAATTTAATTTAGTAAATCACAAGAGAGCGAGATCGTAAAGTGAGAATCAAGAATGAAGATGAGAGAGAATTTTCGATAGAAAAGTAAAAATGTGTTAGAAACCACACAAATGTTCGTACACTTGAAAGTATAGAATAAGAGAGGACAATGACCCATCATCGAACGGTGACCCAATTCCGACAGCTTTAGGCGTATTGCATCTTCGTGAGTTTTCGCGTGTATTTTCATTCTTTCCTACGTTCGGTGAGTTCATTTTATTCTCTTTAACTAATCAAATTTTACGTCTCATGTTCTCTCCTTCTCCCTTTTCAAGCACATAAAAAATGTCTATGCTCTCATGTAAATAAACGCAATCATTTTGAAGCTATGTCATAAAATGGGAATATCAGTTCATTTACATAATTTTACCATTGCACATGAAAAATGCTTTTTGACTGAATATATTTTATTTTCTTTGGAAATTATTAGATTTATTTGGGATGGTGGAAACAGTTGATGCATAAAATCCCACGAAATTTCTTATTTTCTGAATACATCTTGTTATGCTTCTTAGACAAAAGCGAGGCATCTTTAAAAGCGTTGTTGAAATGAACTAAATGATGTCACGTGCAGTCAGTTGAGTGCATAATTTATGACTTAAAAGTAATGAAAGCGTTTTCCTTCAATTTCACTCTGAACGATTTTTATATTTTTGTCATTTATTTATTTATTTTTTATTAATCACACGTTCGAACATTATTGCACATCCTAATAACTAATTATGAATTTGTGATGGTGTTGACTTTGCAAAAATAAAGTTTTGCAATATTTGTTCACTCTCATTTTAATTTCAATCGCTCATTCTTTGAAAACTTTTCTAATATTCTCAATTTATTCAAATTTTCATGCACTGCAAAAATTAAATTATAAGGAAAGCTTCCTGTCGTTGAAGCTTTTTTGTTTTTCATCACTTAAGTGTTATCGATTCGATGTTTACTACAATTTTTTTTATCACCGTCAGCTTTTACTTTCTACGATAGTTTTCATTCCATCACAGTTAACATCTTCCGGTGACCTACAAACGTAACAACACTAACATGATGTGCAACTAATTAAAGTGTAATAAATCATAATAAAGTTAATCTCTTTGTGAGAATTCCGATGTGTAAAGTTGTAGGTAATACAACAGAAAAAAAAGATCTAAATGCAGTTTACTCTGTCCATGTCTTTGTAGATATTTAAAAAATTGTTAATACAAAAAGTGATAATGCTATAAATCAAGTATTGTTAGTCATTAAATTATTAAAATACATTTTGATATCTCTTGGAAACATTAAAAATTTCTCTGTACACGTTTTTATTTAAAGGTTCGATGCAGAAGCCGTTAAGAAACTGAAGTATAAAAATATGTGAAACTACAAATCATAAAAGTCAACATTATGCTGAATTATTAACAGTTTTATGATCATTTAGCGAATAAATCAATAAAGTAGAATTTTGTTGAATAAATTTATGTAATTTAAATAAATTGAATTTAAAATCCTTTGAAATAATTTTTTAATCGTCTCTAATGAAGAAATTAAGAAGTTACTGAATTAATAATTTTGCATTTGTTTTCAAATTAAAAACAACGCAATTGAATTCGTAAATATTTATGGGAATCAAATTTTATTTATTCGTAAATAATCCGATTGAAGTTTACTACACTTTTGTACTCATCTATGAAAAATTAATACAATTTAATTGCATAGAAAGTTAATTTATTCAATAATAAAAAATTTCAGTTACAAGTTGCTTGTTGTTGACATTTCATTAAGTTCTGAGTTGGTCATGCAAGAAATGCAAAACAAATCCATCTTTCATGTTCGATCTTTGAATGTTCAAAAGCCATCAATTAGCCTGAAAAGCATGTTGAAATATTTTGCTTCTCATAAATTGCAACAAATTTAATTATTTCTGTTCATTTTCCAACTGATTCAGAAGTTTAACGATAAATTGCTTCGAGGGAAATCTTAATGGTGTAATGATGGAAAATATCAATGTCTGATATCGTCAAATTGTATTTCCGATGAAGTGTTTTGCAATTTCCCTTTTTAGCGTAAAACTTGTGCAAAGGTTTTGAATTGAAAAGCAAAACATATTTCGATTGAAGTTTGATGGATACTTGATAAATATTTTGCTGAAGGTTTGTTTTCAATGAAAACAATTGATTTCCCGTGACCAACAAAGAGGTTTTTTTTTCGCAAACGATCTTTTCGACCAAAAAAACAGCACATAGAACAATGGATGGTGTTTGCGTGTTGGAAAATATGAAACAAAAAGCTCATTAAAACATAATAAATTGAATAATTGGGAAATGGTAATCGTGATTGATGCAATAAATGTGACAGTTAAAATGCATTCAATGAATAATGCCGCAATTTAATAAAGAACTTATTCGAACTTATGTACATACAAATTAATCTTGTTAATGTCATAATAAAATGTAAAATTAATTTCAGCCACACTAACAGTTTTCAATATCTTGATAATGAGTGCTTAAGATTTTACTTCTTTATGCTTAAAGCAACTTCTATCGATACTAATAAATTACAGAATTATGCAATGCACTTGAAGTTGACTTGTACCCGAAGCGTCTTCATGTCCATTCAATAACAAATCGTGCAGCTATAATCACTGTTTTCAAACCTGTTCTTCGTCAATAAGAAATAAGAAAAATTAAGTATGATAGAAATGTGAGAAATGAAAATAAAAATCACAGCACTGAGAATAAAGCAGCGAGTTACCTCATGTCTCTGTCCGTCCGTCGTTTTTTTGCTTACTTGTATATGTATGTTTATTACGAATAGAAGCGAAGAAAAATAAAAACTAATCGTTATTTTGTGCAAACAAAACGTCCTTGTCGAAGTCTGTTCAACTTTGTCCCACATTATTTCTAAGTTTTTTTTTTTTCGATTCAATCAGAAAACGGCTTCTAATGTATTTATTATTGCATATCCATTTGCTATTCTTTTTGTTATTGAATCTCTTCGTTAATTGATTGTAACTATCTAATATCTGGCCTTTTATGATCACTGCTAGATATAAAAAAACATTCAATAAACATTCTTCATAAGTTGATACTTATTTCGATTTTCGAAAGAATCAAACATTAATGAATGACGTGAAAATTCTCAACTTAATGCAAAATTTTCTTTGCACAATCTTTGCAGATTTCAAAAATAATTTTCAAAGTCCTTTTTCTCACCATAATACGAATTTGCGATCAACAAACAACATTGAAAATGATCTCCCGAAGAGTCATCGATGTGACGTCACATAAATAGTACAAAATCAAAAGCCATGCAAGCGCAGTATGATACATTTGTTTTGAGTGGAAATATGCCAAGCATTAACGCCAATGTTTTTACAGTTTCTGTTTTTCTTTGTAAGACATCATAGCTATAGCTGTAGATTTTTAATGATTTTTTTTTCTTCTTTCTTTTTCTACAACAAAGTTAAACTTTTGTGAATTTGTTGCGATAGGTCGTGAATTTTCGCATATAGCGAATAGAGCGAGTCTTGTTTGTGATATTCTCTGAGTGACGCCAATTTAATAGTAGTCGTCTTACAATTATTCATGCAACGAAATGCATAGCACACATGCAATGTTCTCAAATACATAGACATTGCATTAGCTTTTTGCGCAATTTCTATATCATGTCAGAAGCATAAGGAGATGAGTCGCTCTCTCATTCTGCTTCAAGTTTTTAGCGAACATAAGACCGATTGTGCAATGGTATGCATGCACTTCATTCGTTACCTCTCTCTATCTCTTGATACTTGCAAGCAAGTGTGTGAAAATATTTTTGCACTAGCATAATAATAGAACACTCGTTCGGGAAGCATTCCTAAAATATTTCTACCTTCATCCGAAGTTCGGACCTACCCCAATATTATTCATGTTGAATTTGCAATTCTAAATGTGCATAAAATTGATGCACTCACATGTTATTTTTGGATTTTATTCTCCGTTACTTTTTATTTCTCTTTGTTCAGATTTTATTGTTATTATTTGCGCTTATTTATGGATATGTTGCATTATGTATTGATGTCATATTAAATTTAATAGCTAAATGCAATTTTCATTGCGTAAAATGCGTTTAAACCGAGACAGTTTTTCTTTTTTTAAATTAAAGTTGTGTGTAAGTTTATGCAATTTATTATTAAACGTTTTTCCCGGCAATCAGAAACGCAAACTTGAATTGAATTTGTTAATTTTTGCAGTGTTATGTAATTGGTTTTTTTTTATAATCATATATCCCATAACAGGTTTTTACACCTATGCACTTGTATTTTGATTTTGATTAGCATGTATAAGCATCTCTGTTAAATAAAGATATTTATCTAAGGCTATAAGACATCTTGCGAGTAGTCGTAAATATTGCATTTAAGTGCGCAACTATCCTCGAACTTTTCAATTTCTTACTCTCTCATTGTGTGAATATAAAGCGATTAATACGAAGCAATATTAAAGCCACTGTCAAATAAAACAAAACTCTTTTTCGCACTAACCTACTTAAGAGCCCATGAAACAAATGATAAGGGTTAATTAATTGTGAAATTATGCAAACTATTCTGTTGGCGAAGCACATGAAAGAAAACCTTTATAAAAGTTTTGCAAAGTTATGACGAGTTGCACTTCAGTTTGTCATTAAAATAAGAATATAAAATTCCTATTCACTCAAACCTCGAGTGATGTCATCAAAGTTTCTGCCTTAAGTAGATAGAAAAAAGAGCTTATAAAATCCAATTGAGCTTAAAGAAAAAATAAATCGCATTGAAAGAAACTCAATTGATCAGAAGCAATCAATCACATAATTTTAAAATCCTCAGAAGCGATTCACAAAAGCATTAAAAGTTCTAAAAAAACTTCATTGATGCATCTGACAATGTTGATTTATTCATCTCAGCTTCTGAGTCTTATCTAAAATAATTAAGGATATTTATCGGGAAAAAGAAAAAATTATTTACGAGTTTCAATTTTGACAGAACTAACCATTTAAAATTAATTTTTACTGCAATTATAGACCACACGCAAAATGAAATTAAAAATAATTTCTTGTATTTATTATTAAAGCTTACAACTTCGTTTTGTGTTGGTTTAGCTGATGTAAAGGATGGTAACCCGCTAGTAATATTTATTACGTAATGACTCACAAATAAAAGAGTTTTAAACAGTTTATGTGATGAATACAGCAAAGAAAAAAAAAAAACCAGCAAAACAACAAAAGCACCCGATTTAAATATGAAAAGAGAAAGTATAACATTTTTAAAAAAGCTCAGCGGTGTTTTCATAGCAACAAACAATAAAACCGCAATAATGTGTGTGAGTATAAGCAAAAATAAAAATAGTAAATAATAAATATGATAGAAATACAAAATAAATAAATCGTCGGCGTGCATTGAAACTTCACAATTTCATTATATTATTTTTTCAATGACATATGAATCCTTTAATTAATGAGAAATTTAACTTAGACTGCATTTTCATATGAGATTTATTTATGTAATGCTTTTACTTTTGAGAAAACAATGAATTGGAATTTTAAGTTTCATTTAACGATCCCGTGAGATCAATAAAAAAGAACTTTGATAACGAAAGCTTCTTAAAAATATCCATGAAGCTTGTTTACTACTGTTGAACAGCTCACGAAGGAAAAGCGATTAAAAGGTAAAGAGAAAAGAACCGCTGCTTCACACACATTTCACTTCTCCCGCAATTCTCCGTTTGTTTCGTCTCTCTTTTCATTTGGTGCTTCGTCATGAAACATTATTTCGGCTGGAATTTATTTACAGCTACAAGTAACATTAAACTTGTTTTTTTTTTTCTTCATTTCCATCCATTTTGCGCTTTCTTCCAAAAGCCAATTCATACTTCTCTTCGACAAAGAAACCGTTACCAGAGAATTACGGAATTACCTAACTGTTTTTTTCGTTTTGCTTTTCTGTTTCTTTTCTTTCTCAACACTCCGCCATCGTCTCGTTTTTCTCGTCTTCTGTTGTGCTGGTAACTGACAATTGTCATGCTTAAAACATATACTACACGCTCGTCCAAACTTCGAACCAAATATTCAACTTACGGTTGTGATGGGAAAAACTTAACTGTTTCCAAAAAAATATAAAAAAATGTTCGTGATGCTCATTTTTGAGGCGATTTTTGTATGCGGTAATGTTGAGATCGTGAAACATAAGTTTATGCGATTAAGCAGCATAATAATAATAATAATGCAATGATATGAATCGCGGTTATGTTTCTTTAAAAAGATTTCTGTATTAAAGACAATGAAACGCGTTTTCTTTTTATTTTAATAGTTAGAAAAAAAACAATTTCAGAAACGACTTTGAACATCAAGATAACACAAAATGGATGATCTCGGTATTAGCTTGAACATCTCGTGTTGGTGATAATCTTGGATATAAGCTAAGCTAAATGATTCTCAACAATTAAAAAATTTATTCATTTTTGGTGCAATGGAAAAACCAAAAGTTAATGAGAATGACTACGACTCGTACATGCTTAATAAGCTTCTTGCCTATTCCTCCATTTCACGTTCTAATGTTGTTCGTTTGTTAACTTGTTAATGTAATTATTCTCATATCGCTTATGAAAAAAAGAAACGAATGAATTAGAAGAAGAAAAGTTCTTCGTTGTGACACACATTTTGCTTATTCTGAACGATGATTCGGAAAATAAATAAAATTTATTTCTGGTTTTTTGGCGCTGATTACTCGTTCTGAATTTTTAACGCTTCAAAGACAATTTTCTGACAGTTGTTTTAAGTGGCTTAATGCAACTTTGAATGAAAATGAGTTCGAAAATTTATATTTTCATTTATACAAAAGCAAATTTCAATCTTTTTCTCGTGGTTCCGTTTTTCGAAAGTTTCAACATTTTTTAATTACTTACGGATTTGCTATTTGGAATGTCTGATGGAATCAGGTTTTTTAAAATAAAAACGTAATGTAAGTTATAGATTTCCTTTTTATATTTATCAGCTACTTTAATTGACTTGTTTATCATCATGACGTCTTAGAGTTTGATGCAATTACAAGAAGCTCAAACGAGTGGTTTTTGTTACAATAGCCACTTCAAGACACTTTGAAGATTCAAAAGCTTTAATCCATCTCTTCATATGATAATAAAATTCACTCTTTTCCGTTATTACGACATCTTTATGCCACACATGCGTGCGTCGTATACTTTATGTTACTTTTCCCATTAATTTGTTTGACTTTCTTTCTTTTCCTAACTGGATGTTTTGTTAAAGATTTTAATTAAGACACGCCGTTTAGATCATTAAAAACGTTTCTCTAAGGAGAAAAAGAAAAAATTAAACCGTCTTATATTTTTTTATTAAATTTTAGCAGATATTATTTATACATATGGTGTAGATGGATCTTTCTTCTATTATTGAATGCTCTAATTGGTGATTGCTGTTAGTAATGAGAAGCTCGCTAGAAGAAGGTCTGATTTACGCATGATGAAAATGATGGGAACTGTAAATGTTTTACTTCATAACGGAGTGATGTGAAACATAATTATTAGTGAATTGTTCATGTGCAGCTTCAAGAAAAGATTCTATAGCAGAAGCAATTTTGTCTTGATTTAATCGGTACATGAGTGATCAATAAAAAGCTGTTTGATATCTTACAACTTTTTATATTATCAATTTTTTTGTTCCACGTAAGCATACAAATAATGAAAAAATTGTTGACAAGTACAAATAACGTTCTATTGTATTATATCGCGGTTTTGAGTGGGCCACTTGCGTACAATGAACTCGCAAATAAAAAACATTCGCTGCTTGTCGAACGAATGAAAATTCTTAAAAACAGAAAAATTCTTTTACGTTATTTATAAATAGAAAATAAATATAAAATGATCAAACATAATTCATGAATGAAATTTGACTTGATAACCACTCAAGTGCGCATTTCTAATACAATAAAAGCTTAAATGGATGGCTTCAAAATGATGAAAGCCTTTTTCATCTTTGGAATATTATTTACTGCTTATTTATTACAAGCTTCATCATCGTCACGAAGCATTTTAAGGAATTTTATTTTCCTTCTCGTCGCTCTCTCTTTTTTCCTATGTGGAACTTTTATGGCTAATACTCGTAATGGGCCACACCTTTGGAGACATTAATGGAGATTTACAATAGAAAACAACCCTCATAACTGTAAGAATCATCATGAGTGTTTATCTCATTAAAATCTATTCTAGCTTGCCGTATGTAGGCAAGCAAAAGTTGGAATTATGACCGATCATCAATAAAGCTAACGACACTCGTTGGGACGACCAAAGTTCAATTAATTAGTGACACTCAAGTTATGAAAATTTTTTTACCTTTGATTGATCCACTCGATGAGTTTTGTAGTTGGGTTTGTTGAATATTCGTTTGAATCTGTGTTTGAGCTTCTAGTTTGGAGGTGACAGAGCTCCACATATCAAACATTCTGGACGTAAACATCTAAAATGTTTCCTTTTTATCTTACAATTATTCGTTTAATGTTTTCTTCAGTTTTTTGATTTTTTTTTCACTTGATAAACACTAAAATTGTTGTTTACGTTTTTCCTATTTTTGTCTTTTAAAGGTTAGACAAACAAGTTCAAAAATTATTAACTTATTAAGTTAAGTTTCATGACCGGTAAGAGTTCATTTTCTTCATCTTGAATGGACTTGCAGTGATGAAATTGATTTTCTTTTTGTGCTTCCAAAACATTGAAATGGCCATGAGGGAATCTTTATCTTTTATATTTTCGGCAACTTGATGTTATTTGGATATCACTTGCGATTAATTCGGCAGTGTAAACTTTCACATTGCGAAACCACTTAAGACGTTTTTATTTTTATTTTTTCCTTTCAAGACTTTGTGCTTCAGAAATGTTATACACACCTTAAAGTTTTATTGTATATATTTTTTATTTCTCTTCTTTTTTTATTATTTGGTATTTCTCCTATCTCTTTCAACAAACTAAAATCGTCTTACAACATTACATAATCTTTACCGGTTCACGAAAATTTCCTTTTCTTTTTATTTGCTTCTTCAACGATACTTGTGCATAGAATTGTTATCTAAATGCTTTAATTAAGCATAAATATTGTCTCTGCGAATAAATATTTTGATGTAAAAGATTTAAATGAGAAAACATATGAAGGCGACGATGAAATGACGTGTTGTGGAATTATCCGAGAAATCATGAATAAAGTTTCACTTTCAGAAACTGCAAATTTGTCATATCAAATGAAAATTCATTTGAGGCTATTTTCTTAGGAAATTGAAATGATTAATAAAATTACAAGGTCCCCAATATACATTATTTAGCTAATTAATACTTCAATCTATCGTTTACAAATAAATTTAAAATTTCTCCTGCTGGGCATTTCCCACGCTTCTTATTTCAATTTGTAAGCTTCTCTTTCGTTTGTCTTCAATAATTTACATCTTCTGCGATGCACTTTTGTGCGTGAGTGGGTAGCATCAGCTTCATATAGAATATTGTTTGACATTAATCACAGTCGCGAGAGATCTTAGTCTCTTGGCACTTAAGAAAAATAGCAACAGTCATTAATATTTCGGAAAATAACAATTTTTCAACAGTAATGAAACGCTCAAGAAGCGTATAAAATATCTAAATAATATGACATAAGACTCGTGAAGTGATTGAGGAGAAAGAGACTCAAGTCTACGTGAACACCAACGAGCCGAAAGAAACGGCAGGCAACACAAATAACAGTGACTTAGACTTTCACATTTTTAAAGACGAAGAAAAAGAAGAAAAAAGATTTGTAGGAGCTTAGAGTGGCAAATTGAAATATAATTGAAAGAGCTGTGATTGATTGCATTGGTGAACTGATAGTACAAACACACGACAAAAGCTGTTCAATTATTCAGAGAGTTAATAAGATTCGTTGCATTTCTACCAAAAAAAACGACTCGTTCAATAAATTTATGAAAAAGGAAGGAAAAAAATGCGGAAATCACGCAGTCGAATCAATTAATCGAAACGAACATGTCGAAATTGAATGGAAGAAAGTCATGAAGACATTTTTCGTAATTTATTTCAACTACACCCCCGCTTAAAGTGAATGTTCACATAATTTAAACTTTTGATGAAAGTCGAATGGTCAACACGAACGAGATTAGTTTTGGATTATCTCAAAATCTCGTAATCAAAAAATAAAAGACGGATGACATTTTACGGTATTTGACACTTGTTACACATTAAGATGCGAAATCAACTGCAAGACATTTAACGAGTTCATCTTTAATTTTATTCTCCCGCGCTTGTAACTTTTCTTTTATTACAATGAGAAAAATGCATCGTCGAGAATAAAAGATTGTTAAGCTTTCTCTTCATTTTGTTTTCATCATAAAGTCATCTCTGGTAGCAGAAATTAATTTTTTTTTGTGTGCTTTGACGATAAGATGGAGGGAGCTTGAAGGAAAGTCATTCAAGAGTAGTTGAGATTTGTTGAGAGATGCAAAGTTAACAATTTCCATTTTATCAATTCTTTAGAGAGTTTTTGAGTAAACAGATTTCAATGTACTAGTTTTGAGTTTTCAACCCATGAAAAATGCATACATTCTCAGCGAGATTTCTTTTAGATCATTAATCATCCGAAGTAAAAGAATGTTGGTTGCAGTAAAATTTTATCACTGCAATGAAAGAATGAAAGCAGATAAGCGATAACAAGAATACGTATCTTCATGAAATAATCTCGCATTTGA
Organism: Clunio marinus; assembly: GCA_900005825.1. Taxonomy (NCBI): domain Eukaryota; kingdom Metazoa; phylum Arthropoda; class Insecta; order Diptera; family Chironomidae; genus Clunio; species Clunio marinus. The sequence continues at coordinate 91,523 of CVRI01000061.1, read as the reverse complement.
AATTTAATAAAATTAAGTTGAGAATTGGAATGGTAAAAACAATCTCACAACAGCATTGAACGAGTGCATGAACCAAATGTGTGACAGTTTTCCCTTCGCTTGCAAACCACACACATTCAAGCAGCTCAATGGTCACATGAAAATCAGATGAGAATTTTCCTCACGAGCTTGCTGCACTGAAAATGAATTTTTTGTGTCATTTATCGTTCTTTTGACTTCACTCTGATACAAAATAAACAGAATTTCATCTCGCTGTGTTACAAGAGAGCTATCATGTGTGCGGAGGTGGACTCTAAATGAATTTTTTTTAGATGCAATGAATTTAGAAGAGAAAAAACCTCTTAGATTGAATATTTATTTTTCATGAAATAAACTAAACTGTTTTGAAGAAATATCTAAATTCTTTCCAGCTCGACGATTCTTAAAGTTTTTTTTTTCTTTGATTATTTAGAGAAAGTCTTAAAATGTTCAGAAAATCAAATGACAAGAAATTCATTGCAACCGGTGCATGTAATCTTTTGTTAAATTGAGGCGATTTTATTTTGATATCAAATGCAAGTATCAATTGAATAAAATTCCTTATCCCCTGACATATAATCACAGCAGTTGGTCGACTTTAATCCACAGTAAAGTCCTTTTTATAATCCTTAATTTTGTAAGTGCACTTTCTTCTGTCCCGCTGAACATTCCACATCACAAACATTTCAACATTTCATGTTCTCATTTATCATCAAAGTTTTAACAATTATTTTTAAATATTCACTGGATTATTTTTCTTTTCCTTTGCAAAGTTTTATTTATTTATTTTAGAAAACAGCAAAACTACAAAAAACGCATTGGATTTGATTATGTTGTTGTTCTCACTCTCTCATATCTCTTTCTCTCTCTCTCTTTTTCTCTTTCTGAATATTCACCACCAACATAACAGCCGCGCAGAAACAAAATACATTAAAAAAAGTTTTTTTAAATGAAATTATGCAATTAAGTCGTCGAGTGTTATGTAAAGTGAAATTTATTTTTTATTTTCGTTGTCTTGTACGGGCGCGCGAGATTGACATCGGGGACCGTGGCTGCTTCCGAAAAATCTTCTTTTTCTTTTAATAAATATTTTCAATAAAATTTCCTCTAGGAAAACAACGTAGAAATAACTTTTCACGGCGGTTGTATAAACTTGCACTATTAAAATATGATGTTTACTGATCAACTTTTAAAAGGCCTCCAATTTGCTTGTAGTTTGTAAAGTTCTTTCGAGAGAATGAAAACTGCAAATCACTTGAATGAAATTTTCTTTTCCTTCTAGATTTTGCCTTTTCACACGAATGTCAATAAATTTTCTTGTCCTCACGAACGCGTAAATATTCTGAACAACTGCAGCAATTTTTCTCTCGAAAGAAAATAAAAAAAATCACTTTGAGCTGCGCTACGACCGAAAAAAAGTTTCGCTTGAGCAAGAAAAAAAATAAACGAGACGCGAAACATACGCGATGCACTCGATCTGAGGTTCGGTGAAAGACTAGCTATAAACATTTCCACTACTCCATTTCAATCCATGCTTTTGCTTTAACGAAGCAACAAAAAAAAATATGAAATTGAATAATATGAACAAAAAGTATACGAAATACAAGAACAACAAAAATATGTGTGTATAACTACACAACAACAGTAAAATGGGTTTTTATACGAAAATAATAACGTTTGTAATGTGTAATGTTACGAATTTATCCACAAAACCCAAGTGTTGTAAAAGTGTATTGCCTGATGGATGATAATACATTCACAAGACACAACAAGAAATTGCAAACTTTTCTAGATGGAATCACCGTTGTTTCTATAAACAAGCATAACAATTACGCGCATCAGGCAAATCAAATAAAATTATGAATAAAAGCTTTTAAGCATTCTTGTTCTTTTCTCGAACTAAAAAGTTCCTCTACTTCGAGCTCAATCCACTCAGACACGTAACAAGCTTCGTTCGTGATTCGACAATACGCTCAATTCTCTTTTTTTTTTGGTTTTTTCTTTCTTTTTTTCGAAAACTATACGAAGAACTGTAAAGAAAAATTGTACAGTAAATCTTCATGAATAACGCAAACATTTACAGATTTAGAACAATCAACATTTGTTGATTTTTCTTTCATTTTCCAGAGCTTTAAAGTTTCCTAACGCTTTTCGTGTATGATGTGATAATTTTCGTAGCGATATTATATCATAATTTAATTTTTATGTTAATTACACAAGATTTAGATCTCTGATAGCGGTTTGCGACTCTTCGTTGTTTCGTCGAAAGTTGGTCAGTATTAAGTTCCTTTTCATCATGTATAAAAATGGGTGCAAAACACCTTAATCAAATTAACATTTTCATGTATTACAAACACACACAAAGTTGAGTTGAAGACTTAAGTTTAATAATCAGGAATGGTTCGAAAGTTACGTTACCGGTTATGAATTCTTTTTTGATAATTTCCAATTGATTGCTATGATTTTGAACATATTTGATGAACGTCTTTCTGATGTTGCATGCACAATTTATATATGCGCAAAAAATATATTTATTGATAAACAAATATAAATTAACAATAACCGTTGACGATGAAGACCAACCAGGAAACTTTCTAAAATTATTATATTTACATAAAATTATTTATTCACAGACTTCATTTATTATTTTTTTCTGCCAGGTAAGAGACAACTTGTGTTAATAATCACTGCAGATTTTATTCAAATTCATCCGATTAAGATGAATGGATAGACAACTGGGCGGTGTATTTGAGTTTTGATGACAGTTAAAAGTTTTTTTTTCATCCTTCCAAAGATCAGGTTAATGAGTGATGAGAAGAAAGTGTTATGCAATAAACTCGCCAAATTCGCCAATTTGTAAAACCATAATCCAGCTTTAAATTTACGATTTCAATTCTTGATCAAAACGTTAACCGTTGCTGTGTCCGTTAACATTCTCAATGATTATAAATACATTTAGCGTGAAATAAAAAACTGAAAGATTTTTTCTTCTATATCTATGCATTTGTATACCTAGTTGGTTGTAATAATTATAAGTTCAGTTAAAATTTCAATAACAACTGTAATGATTTGAGTGAATCTCTGTAGGCTTTAATTTTTATTGAGCCGGAACCGGTCATAATTTAATTACGATCTGCTAAGATTGATTCGGTATCGATCATTCCCATCTATAAATTATGACTGTCATTAGAATGAGTGATTGAACTGTAAATCACAACACTTGGTAGAGAATCTGCGCTTCATCGTGAAGCAAATATGCATACATTCAAATCAATCATTGCACAATATTGCATTTCCATGCTGCATGATTCTTTTTATTTATTTATATGAAGCAGAGATGAAGCCATATGTTCATCGTTCACATGCAACACACGCATCTAATGTTTGCTCAATATCATTTGTTTTTCTTTCAATTAGATATTTAAAAGTGTTGTTGCTAATATTTGATAGTTATTTGTTTTCCTTCTCCTTCTGTGATGTTTGTGAATTTAAAATATTTAAAGAAATTCAATTCCTAGTTGCGCATTTCAAGTAGCATCTTTAGAATTTCACAGACTTCAGTCTCTCCTTATATATTCATTACAGATGAGTATATAACTGCACTTGTTAAAACTATCCAATAAATATCTCATTCACGTGCTTCACTGCGCTTGATTTCTTGATGGTGTTTAAGAATGCATTTGTATGCATTTTCATCTTCACAAATCGAATGAACGAACACAGCCGGTCTCTTTGTTGAAGATGGAGTATTACATAATAATGGCTATCTAATAGCTTTTCAACAAAATACTGTTTAATTTTTCAATAAATAATATTTAATGTGAGATTTTATATCTTTAAAAACATTTCGCTTAACCTGAATTGAATTATTTATTTGCATAGATTTAAATTTATTTTATTTTGCTATTAGATAGTTTTAAAATATTAAGTTAAATGGCAAAGCATTGATAATGAGATTATATTGAAGTTCTTATTGGAGTTGGAGACAAAATTCCTTCAGCAAGGCGTCATGTTTAATCATTCATTTCTAATCTGAGATATAACTTTAAACATATGCATAAAGATTGCGTAATTGAAATACTTTAAATTTCTTATATCATTCTTGCCCCTTTTTCTGATCATTACAACAGCTTAGCAAATGGACAAAAAATGAGACAAAATTGCATGCATTCGATTAACGCAATAAATGTGCGATGGTGAATTGATTTGTAGCCATAAACGCAATGTAATAAATTATATTTTCCCGATCTGAAAAGTGACATACTGGTGAATGTCGTCGCGTTTTTTTCTTCATCTGAAATCGTGAAATGTTGATTTACGCAAACTTCGCTGTTAGAATTGGCAGAGGTTGGGGAAAAGTGTATTAAAAAGCTTACCAATCCCCTAAAGCCCATTAATATATGTTTCTTGTAAGTTAATGCGTTTCGCTTGATGTTACATAATCGGTCAAAAGTGCATTTTATAATTTCCCGTCGTTTTAAGTCGAAGTATCAACGATAGCTCGATGCTTAATTCATTACATAGCTGCGAAAGGTAAAACTGTTACTTTAAATTTATCGTCAGAAACGTTTTTCCTGCGCCAACAGTTGGAGGGAGCATAACGAGGAATAAAAGCGTGTCTTTATAGATTGTAAATGCAAAATTCAATTTAGAATGTTATGTCTTTTATGTTAATTTTGCGTGTTAGAGACACACAGAGTTAAATGCTAATAAAATTTTCAACATTAGTTTTGATTTTATTCTCATGCAAATTGAAGATTTTTGATGTTTCGTATCTTGAATTTTAATTTATGAACTTTCAAAAATCAATCGAGTATTATATGATAACTTGCTTAAGGATATTTCGTAGATAAGTTCACGCCCATCAGCTGCTACTTTTCCATAAGTGATCATAATTTTCTGTTGCAAAACTCTTAAATGCGTGTCATTAGATATATCTGCATATGTGCATTTTTTTCATATTCAAATTGATCGAGTTAATGTTTGGTTTGCGAAAGAGTAGATTTTAATTTACTTGTGATCAAATCAAGCACAAAATTGTACACAGCATAATAGTGCACGACAAAAAATCATCATCAAAGTGCAACGCATATGGTTATTCGTTACACTTATAAATTAATGTGAACACGCTTCATATTTTTTTTTCTCGGTGTTTAATGTTCAACAATGTAGTTTCGCAACATATAATGAGAAATGTTTAAACAATAAAGAAAATCGTTAACATTATTTTATGTTTTGAGTTCAAACATATTTTCAATATATGTACGCAGTTTATAAATTGCTTGAACTTATCTTTATTGTTTCTATAGATAACAATGATTTCAATTTCATTTACAATTTTGCATAATAAGTTATACGCAGTGTCGAATTTGAATAGTTTGGAGCATAAAATTAAGGATAATTTGTCCATTAAAAGCATGACATCATAAAATTTCACATGATGTTGAATTGTCATCCTAATTCAATTCGGTTATACATAAATTTATGTTATAAAATATTTTTCCTGCACATCAACAAAAACTCATGTTGTATTGCTATGAAAATATGTTCCGTTAGGATATTTTGAAACATAACAATAATTTTTCTTTTTTAAAAATAAATAAATACTAAAATATAGAAAGACTGAAGCGGAAGAATCATTTTGATCGCATGAATGATCTGTTTGAGATATAATTTTGCCATGCACCAAATGATGAAAGAATTTTTATTTTTTTTGCTTCTTCTTTTTATCCTTTCTATCGATGTATTTGTAGCATTACTTACAATGATCAAATCTTTTGTAAAGAAGGAAGATTCAAAGGAGAATTGCAACAAAAGAATTTTTTATTTCTAAAAATTATTAACAAGTTTGATCTATTTATGCACCTTTAATCACAAGTTAACTTTAATATTGTGTCATATATTTCAACTCAAAGTCTTGTTTCTCTTTTAAAAGACTTTGCTTTAATAATATGCAATTTAATCAAAACACTGAAATTATCCAAGTTATATTTTATCGCGAGATGAATTTATTTCTTTTTTATTTTTCTTATAGCAGTTCACATAATCCCACTGTTGATCTTGATGCCATAAAGAGAGTGCAAAAAAACTTAAATTGTTTACCTGAAACAGCATTAGAACACCTACATAGATCCATTCATCCATTCATTGCGGATTAAGAAGGCTCTCAAGTAGCATTAAGGGGAAGTGATTAAAAAAACGGTTTCGATCAATAAGCAAGATAGACACTTTCCCACATTTTAATGAGAAAAATGAGAAACTTGAAATCTTGCAGTGCATTGCCGACCGTCAAATTCAATTCAAAATTTATTTAAAAATGTACGTCTTTGTATATCAGCACCTGATGCACGGGAAGTGCAAGTTTCCAAAAGAGAAGAAACATTTCAGTGTCGGAATACAATTTCAAGATAACGGTGAAGTCTTTGTTGTTGTTATTTTGAAATCTTTTGCAATTCGAAATTCTCACCGAAAAAATATCTCATTCATAATCCATAATACTTCATTATTGTGACACAATCAGAAGACAGACAAAACTACCGTTTGTAGTTTGAGAAAGAATGTCTCATAGTATAAAAAAAGTTTCGGTGCCACCCGAAAATAAAATGCTAAAATTGTCCCCATATTTGTGAAAACAAAAGAAAAGCAAACAGTTATGACTTCGATATTAAAGGTACTCGCACTAAGAATTTGTGACAATGTTAACAAAAAAAAAAGAGTTGTAAAGACTTTTACGATAATTTATGGGTCACCGACGAAATATCTTAAAGCTGGAAATTTTATAAAAGTTTAGTTCGATATTTCTGTTGCATTCGATTTTCAAGTTCGAGTGATCTAACAAGACATCAAATATTAATGCGATAATTTAATATTCTTTTAAACCTCTGCTGTAAATTATTATTATTATGACTTTTGTAACGCTTTATGTATGTTAAGTAGTATAATAGTTAAACAAGAACTAAAACACCTTGTTTCATCTTTTTTTATTTATTTTCTGCTGAGCCTTCATGACTTTCGTTGTGTTGAGCAAAATTAGAAAAAAAGGCTCTTTCAATTCGTTTCAATAGTAAAAAATGCCGAAAAAATTGTATGTAGGTTAAGCATGTCGTTTATTCTGTTAGAATTTATACTTTTACGTGAACTTATTGTGCAATGCAAGTCTATTAGTTAGTTTGAAGTTGTATCGTCGTGGAAACATTCTGCTTTGTTCATTTTTTATTGATTCCAAGTAGTTGACAACTTTTTCTCTCTCTTTTTAAAAACATTAATTTTGAAATCTTCACGTGTCATCACAGAATAAATCTCTCATAACAAATTTAATTTCAATTAACATGTGAATAAATAAAAAGCTTCTAAACACCACTGCAAGTGAAATATCTGATGTAAAAGTGGCACACTGGCTCTACAAATACATAAAACAATCGCAAAAATAATTACTAAACGTTCGTTGAGACACTCTTGAGACTAATTATCGTGTCGTTTCGATCAACATGCAATGTTTGAGACGATCAAGATAGAAATGGTATTTAAGCAGAAACAAAAAAATAATTTCATTAGGAATTCTGAATGTTTGATTTTCTTCCACGAGACATTTTAAGTGAAATTATTTATGAACTTCAAATAAGAAAAAAGAATTCGTGTGGGTTTGGAAAACCTTTTAGGGTAGGTCAGGATATGTGAAAAATTTTCAGATTTAATTTTCTTCATTTTCGTATTGAAAGTTCGTAACGAATAAACAAAAGATTTCTGAAAATTTGATTTGTGGTGTGTTAACAAAAGAAAAACCATTGTTTCTTACTAAATAACCTTCTTAAGTATTTTGACACTTCAAACAAATATTTGGATTAAATCTAAGTATTTAATAACAAACACTCTTTGTTGGTAATTAAGTCAGCACTCATAATATTTATGATTGACGATTAAATAACGAGAAATATTTTTATGTTAGATTTATGTAAATTATATCAACAGTGAAAACCAAACACTTTTTGAGAGTGTTCCGTTCGTAAATTCAACATTAGAATTATGCAAGGATATAAATTTCCTTTATGGCATTAAGTATAAATTTTTATTAAGTTAATAATCTCCTAAATGATCTCTAAATGAATTACCAAACGTTTATGTCTCTGCATGATTATAGTAAAAAAGTCAACAGCAAAAACCTCAAATGAAACTATCATGACACATTATAGAGACATAAAATCCAATTAATTACCGCCAACAAACGATCAAAGCTGAAAATGCAGAAACGAGCAAATTCAATGACGAAAAGTCGGTGCACTCCATGAATAACATTTGTGCGTTATTTTATCTTTACAACAGCATAGAAATTCATCATTTAATACTGAAAATGATATAAACTCACCATCAGAGGTGGAATAATTGCTTGTTGATAGAAAAATAAGCTTACACGAATGTATAAATGCATCGCTGATTGATAGTTGGGAGAAAAAATAAAGTAAAAACCTTTAACGTGCAATTGACCTCAATTTTATGCAGCTTTGGAATCAATAGAAACGGCAAAGTCTTTGAGACTGCATGAAGAAATGTGCGTATGTATAAATAAAGTTAAAACTAGTGTCATGAGTAATATTTATACTTGTTAACCATTATTACGATGTGTTTTTCTCAATCGACAAGCTCTAACGAAGTCGCTTTTAACCGAAGAAAATGTCTTCTCCCCTCATAAACCTCACTTTTAGTTTGTTTTTTAACTCATTGATTTACCACGTCGGTTTTCCATTACAAAAGTCTTTTGCATGCATTGCATTCAATTAATGTTCAAGGTCTCATTATGGTAAACGATCTTCCGAACTTTTAAAAGTTCAAAACATTTTGAATGGTGGAAGTGAAGTGTGAACTTCAAAGCTTCTTAATTTTTTTTAAACTTTAAAGTTACAATCAAGAACGCATATTTTCGTAACTTTATATTTCCTCTGTGAAATTTTTAACAAAGAGTTTCTCAATTAACTTTGATTTAAGTTGTAATCGCCTTGCAGCAGTTGCATCGATTTAAGAGGAAAAAGAATTGAGTACAAAATTAGCTGTAGGAGTTCTTGCAAAATCACTTTAAGACATGGAACATTTTTAAGTAGAACAAGAAGATTGCGTAACTTGTTAAAGACTGAGACGTTTCAACAGCTTCTTCTTTGAAAGATGAAGACAACTACTTAGAAATGTATTTCAGGTTTCCAAGTACAACATTAAAGTCGTGTTCTTGTTACATTAACTTGAATTCCAAATGAATAGAGGGACCGATGATGATCAGTTGTCATGCATTATGGCAAATCAATTAATTTATTCTTCTTCGACTTCTCTTCATAAATGCTTGTACATGCAAAGCTTATTGCAAAAACTGTCATTATTGTTCTGTTTTACATTTTCCCGCATCGGATTGAAACTAATTCAATAACGAAAAAATTGAGAAGGGTTTGCACAACATTTCTGCCACCGATGACAGCAGAGTTACTGCTAATTAAAAGTTAATCTGTCAATAATCGTTTCAGCTTCATATATGCATGACAAATATTTCATTGTTTATTTGAAATTAGCAAAAACTCCATAAAATGCTACGAGCATAATTTTTATGCTTCATCAACGTCGGATGCATTAGCTTAATAAATGAAAATGTGTTTACTCACGTTTCCCTTGAAGAAAAAATCATAAAATCAAATTTTGCATTCTCATTGCTAAATTTTACAACAAGCAATGGAAGTTTAAACATTGCAATTCATGTTCAGAGTTCTTCATCTTGAATCAAAGTGTCGGTGTCACTCTTACCTGAAAATAAAAGAAAAACATTAAGTTGAATCAAAACAGAAGCAATGAATTTTTAGTTTAATGAAAATCTTTGATGGATCAAAACAAATGTATAAACGATGAGTTTTGATTTTACATTATCTAATAAAACTACAATTCAATTCACTTTTTGTTATCATGAAATTTTTGTTTTGGTAATATAAACAACATAAAGTGTAATGAGAAAGCTTTCTGAAAGCTTCAACAAATTGAAAAATTTATTTCCATCCATAGCAAAACTTTCCTCCTTCACATATTTTTCTAAAAGCTGCAGAGACAAAAGTGCTTATTCAAACACATAAAAAAGTGAAAACAAAAATTAATGTAGCTACTATTTTGAAAATAAGAATCGGGTGAAACCAATACAGAATCAACAACGATTACATAAGAACTTATGCTAAGCAGAACAAAGAAATAGCTGGCAAAAGAAGTATCATCGTTGAAGATCTTTGCGAAGTTGTTTTTCCTTTGAAACACAGAAAGGTAAGAGAGAGAAAATACGGAATAAGAAAAATCATTAAAGTTATGTATACGAAGAATAACATGATAGAAAAAGAGGCGAAATGAAGTAACAGTATTATTTGTACGGGAGGTAAGGTAGAAGTAACTGAAAATGAACCACCGTTAGTTTTATGCTGTACATGCAGCGAATATGTTTTGCAAGAAACTTTATACGAGTTTTCATTGTTCTTGTTTCTCTTCCTCCCTCTTCTTATATCTTTCTTGGCTTCCTGCTTGAATTCTTTGAATCAGACACTTCTCGAAAAACATAAACTTAGGGATTTATCTAATTATCTTCGTTCTTAATTTTTTTTTTGGCAAATCTTATCATCTACATCAGCAATTTCAATCCATTGATTTATTTTATAAAGATTTATTGTGAAAGAAATTTCTTTAAATTCAGAAAGTCTTCTTTTTGGAAATGTTAGACTTGTTCTCATGATTCGCAATAAGAACACACAATAAAGGAATTATTACGAAATTAAAAACTGACCTCGAACGAAGTGTAACGGTAAAGAGATATAAAAAAAACCCAAAAAATGACCAACCACAAACGAAGGTAAATCAAGAGAATCAAAATTGAAATAAAGAATTTTTCTTCTTCACGCTGAAAGCTTCTTATTATATTTCGACAAACCAAATCTGCTTTAACAAGTTTCGTGTCTTTAACGGTAGAGTTTGTAGCCGCTTAGCTGTAAATTTTCTTTCTCTCAACGAGATTTCATGAACGAAATACTGGATTTGGTCATATGGAGATCTCACGCGCGAGTACAGCTATTCTGTGTAACGAAGATCAGACATTCTCTCATCGTTGTTTCTGCTTTTTATTTCGATTCTCTTGTGCTTTTACCATTGTGTTAAATGATCATGCGTTGATTAGAAAAATTTTTTTACTCTTGGAATGAAATAACTTTAATCAAAAAGTTTTCTTTGGTTTAATGTTTGTTCCAAGTAAAATTCAAACATTTAACTTGTATTTGTCCTTTTCCTTACTCAAATGTGAACTTATGGTAGCTTTGCACAAAACTTTTTGTATTTTATTTTTCTCGAGTAATGAAAAGATGAAGAAAAAAGAAAAACGGTAAATCTTGTAGGATTTTTTTTTGTATATATGTTAATGTTGTTTCTTTATTCTTCTCATTCCAATCCCTCTTCCTTCATAGCAACATAAATTTTTTATGTCTTCGCCATGAAGATTTTCTTTCTTATGTGGTGAAGTATGATACAAAAAGAAACTTTTTTTCTGTCTTCCTGAAAGGGTTTTCCTTCCTTTCTATGTTTCCTTTTTCACCATACACAATTCAATTACAAGACATAAAACGCAATATAAAGATGAGAAAATGTTTTCCACTCAGAATAATAACAAAATTCTTTTGAAAACATGGAAAAGAAGATGAGAATCGATTTTTAAAACAAATAATAACTTTTTTACTTAAACTACATGACACTCTTTGAACTTATTCATTTATGATAATTCGATAAATAATGGATGCAAAGTTTTTGAAATAAAAGCGACTTAATTTAATAAATACATTTTCGAACGTTAATGAAGCTTTCATAATGCAATAAAATTATGATGTTTAATTTCTTTTAAAACATTTTTCACACCTGTCATGACTCCTGAAGTGCTTTGAGAAACAGAAGTTGAGGGCGGATTTTGTGTCTTTACAACCGATTGCACCGTAGATGAAGTCGTCGCTGTTTTCGTTACAGCAGTGATAATTACTTGAGTGTTGTCATTGCTGGTGTCACTGACAACAATCGAAGCTTCTATTCTTCGTGATTGCCCGCGGGACCGCTGCTGGGGCAACGAAGTTTTCTGTTCGTTCGACGCCACTTTGAGAGCTTTTTTATACACGGCAGACTAAAAAGCTTAATTATTTCAAATATTTTTCTAGCGTCTGTGCTTTTCGATTGTTCGTGTAACAACAAAAACAAAATAATTTCAGTCTAATTATTTCTAATTTGAACTTATTTCGGGATCACATAAAAGATATTTTCTTTTTTCACAAACACAAATTAATTTAAGCTACAGTCTTGAGTTTTATTAGAACGAAGATATTGATTAAATTTTCAATAACTTGCTTCTTTTTCTAATCAAAGATATTGATTTAAAATGGATAATTTTCACTAATGAACACAGTTAATTTACTTCCTTTTGGTAGCTAGTAAAACAGGGAGAGGCTCATCCGCCTCAAAAAAATTTTTCTTCTTTTTTATGCTCCAACTCGTAACTTCAGCGATTATAAGATCTTTTGTCGTAATGGTACTTTCTCACACTTTTCACTGTTTTATTTTATTTTATATTTTCAACGCAAGATGCAATTTGTGACTTTCATATGAACGATAAAAATCAGTCTTAAATTTCCTGTTTAAACTTAAAAAATGTTCCACCTCTATACAGCAGTAGTATTGAAAGACATATTCATAATGCTTGCAAAATTTCTCACATCAGATGCTTGCAGTTAGCGAGCACTTTGCACAGGAATATCAACAAAAACAATTTCGGCAAAGCCGAAGAGAAAAGGCGAGAAAAATACTTTTCTATCCTGATCAATATAATTTTTCTGGATGAAATGAATGCACACGAGAGAATTCTCTCCCGACAACTCTTCTCTTCGTGGATTATATGGATACGGGATGCTTTTCCGCTTTTCAGTCGTGACACGATGTATAATGTGAGAAATGATTTCAAAATGGCGCTGAAGCTTAGTCAAGACACATTTCTCATATTCTCCTTTTATCCTTTTGCAACATTAAATTAAATATTAATGTTCACGTAAAGTTTTCTTAAAGAAAATGATAAATTTTTCACCGGACATTTATTTATCCAACTTTATTGTTTCTGTTGGCTGAGTCTCATAATAATTTCAACTAATTTCATTCTCTAAGGGGAATTACGATTTATAAATACGAAAAAGTTTCCTCGTTTAATGATTAATTTTCCTTTGATCTGCGTCGCAAAAATCGATAAGCTCTCAAATTCAGGGTGAAATTTGTTTACTTTCATCAAACTTGACAAATTAAGCACAAATTTAAACACTAATGAACACCGTTTCCTTGTATAAGTTCAGTATGACGAATTATACTCTTTAAATAACGTTGTCGAACATAGAATTCATGAAAATGGTTAATCACTCGAAGCTTTTTTCACATTTAAAAAACACAAACAAATAATTTTCCACCAAACATTTCCGCATTATGAGAGTTTCTTTTGATGTATAATATCACCACACAACCAATAATGATGATATTCAGATGAATTTCAACGAATACGATTTGATTTCACATTATGAATTACAGAACTATCGTTTTTAAATATTTTTGACATTTGTTCAGAGAATTTCGCCGATGCAACCGATTTGTGGAAAGAAGAAGAAAATTTTGAGCACATAAAAATTGAAGTTTCTTCTCGACGGAAAAACGAGAGAGAATTTTCTCCGAGAAGGAAATTCTTCCTGTTTTGATTGTAGTAATGGAATTTCAAGAGCGATAAAAGAAAACACAGAAAAATAATTAAAAATTATTGAAGAAATCTTTAAGAAAATATTTAAAAATCATTGTCAACTCTCAACATCAGAATAAATTTCTTTGTTACTGCATTCTTTATTTTCTAAACCACTTCCTGCTTTCTATCTGCGGTATTTTTTTTTCTCTCCTTTTTCTCAACATAAAAAATATCGACCAAAGCTTTTGCGCATGTTGATTACTCGATTCTTCTCCACGTGCGTTTTCTTCTATGTTTATGTTTTTTTATTCTCCTTCTTTGACTTCTCTGTTTCTTTCCGCTTTGCTAAGCACCCTTCTTCCTTTAACGCTATTATCGTTAAATTTGCGATAAATGAGAAGAAAGATTCAAAGGAAAAATATGATGAAAAAGATTTTTCACGCCGCTATAAATTGACAAGATTTAAATTTCATTTAACAATATTTGAATTTTAATATCTTTGAAACTATTAATCGTGGCAGTTCAGAAGTCGATAAAAATATTATTTTTATTCATTCCTGGTTGATGTGCTTTAACATGAAAATAACTTCATCATTACGCGGCATAATTCCAGCTTGGTAAGATGTCTTTTCTCTTTTCTTTCCATATTTTAATCTCCACAATAAACCAACATAGAAGAAAGAATGAAAATGCAAATAAGTATTAAAAAGAGTCGTAAATAAATAAATATTCCTTTCTATATTGACAACGATACCGTTAACTTAAATCAAAGTGAAATTTTTCGTGATGATGATTGAGAATAACGAGATAAAAAGAAGAAAAGATTTGAGCAAACATACTTTCTTCAACGCGCTTACATTCGATGATGATGACCAATAGTGCGAAGAAAACTGTAAATTTCTTGCATGTATTGTGTGAAATAAACAAGCTTGCGAACCAACTTCAAGAATTAATCAAAATTCTTACGCAATTTCTTTACACAGCTTTTCAATCATCTCAGGCCTAGCAACTTGATTGATGTCTTCTAAAATACAACATTTTTTGTCTGTCCACATCAGTGACCATTCCTAATGATTTTTGAAGAATGACTTTTAAAAATAAATTACCATTTGGTTTGCTTAAGAGAAACCGTTAGAATATTCAATAGAACTAATCACAATTTCTCCAAAGGCAAGAAGGCAGCTCAGCAATTATTCCGACAAGAATTGCCTCAGTGATGATATCAAAAGAATTGTCTTATGTATTGAAAGTTTTACATGCTTCCGGGTTACTTCGTTTTTGTCAACTTGTTAACATTACATTTCTGTCGGCAACATTAAAATAACATGACAAATACATTAAACATTTTAATGTCTCTTAAGACTTCTGAACAACAATCCACCTACGATTCTAATCTTTACAAATATTTTCTCTTTTCTTCCCAATCCCTGCCATCAGAAGATAAAAAGTCAACGAACGCGTGTAAACTCATATCAGCTGTTTCTCTGTTTTCGAAACTTTCTTCACAGTATCAAAAGATATGTATGCCAATAATAATGATAATAATAATAATAATAACAATAGTTAAAGAATGAGAAAGAAAAATAAGAAAACTTTTTATTCGCATAAACATGAAGACGAAAATAAATGTAAAGAACATGATAATCACTTGACCTGAAAGTTACGTAACTGAGAATTGTGTGGGCGTTCATTCAATTCAATTTAATTAAAAGAATTTGCTATTTGATGTCAAAATAAATCTCGTTGAGTTATTTAAATAAATTTGAGATGAATGTTTAATTGCAGTTCAATTATTTACATTATTTTGTATTGAAATAACGTTGAAAGGGCTTGTTAAAGAAAAAGAATAATTTCTGCTTAAGTTTGTTTATCAATAATGACAGCTGCAGCTTAATGACAAGGTAGGTAAGGTAGGAGTGAAAATATAAAGCTTCAGACAAAGTTGCATTCATACTGCAGTATTATTTTATCAATATACCTAGTTGTGAATTTTTTAAATCAGATGAAAATAATTCTTTTGCAAATATTTTTTCTCACCGTGCATTTCGTAATAGAAATTTTTATTTTTCTTCTTTGTTTTCTAAGCCTTTTGAGTTTATGGAAAGTTGAGAACCCACATAGCAACTTTTTATATTTTTTTGTTTCTATGTTCTTTTAACAGTATCTTAAGAAACTTGCGCTTCATAAAAAAAAAGCACAGAACTGCCCTACCTTAATTTTTATCAAATTGTATACAATCGTTTACTCGAAGAGTTTTTTGCGTTTACTTCAAGAGCTGCAAACATATGGTACGTCGACTAATTTGCAACGACGGCATGTTTAAAATTTGTTTTACATTATATCGGATAGAAATCTCTTGTTTCAGGTTCAAGAAACAGTTCGTGGAGTAAACTATTGAAATAATAATAAATTATGTTTCGCTGGCAATTGTTGAGAATGCAATGATTCAGAACAATTGGATTTAGTATTCAATGCAATACACCCACGTGATAAAAAATGATTGAAATCGAAATAAAATTTTGATGTATAAAAAGTTTCGTTGATTTTTCACACAAATTGAAATTTCAATCAATTATTCGGTTTTTTTAATGACTCACCTCTTATTGTACTCGGCATGTTTCTTAATTTGTTGTATCAAATTTATAATAATCCAAAGTAAGGAATCCTTTTTATCTTGATAATTATGTAAATATAATTTTTACAGTTGTGAAAGCTTATTTCAATATTTTTTGTTATGTTCAGTATTCTCTTTCAAATAAACTTTATCTTAAAACTTTTATTTAAATATGTTTTCAATAAATATTGAATAATTAAATCTGATGTCATACTTTCAATATTTTTAATTTTACTTTAAATAAATTTATTTAATTATTAAATGCATTATCTCGCGTTCACAGGTATTGTTGATAAAATTTTTATATTTTATTTATGTCGTCACTTACAAATCAATATTTGTACTGCACAAACTGAATTTCAATTAATTAATTGAAAATTACACCCACGAATTTCTAATGGAACGTAAAAATTAAAACAAATCTAATGAATGAAAGAGAAATTATAAAAGATGAAGAAAAAATGTTTAATTCAGATAAAAGCGCACCGACACGAAAGTTTTTCACCGTTAATCAAATTCAAAAGATTATATTTACAACGAAAAAAATAACATGAAAGAACGGAACCGCGATGTATGATGTGACCTCGACAAACGGACACTCAGAAGATTACTACCAGGTACCATTGAAGAACCTCGAACTTGGAAAGAAGAAAATAACAGCCAACTTTCAACACACGAGAGAAATAAAGAAAATACGACGAAGAGAAAGAAATTGGAATGAAAGAACGAACAGTGTTGGCGAAGATGGTCTCTTGAAGATCAGCACAAATTACAAACACTTATGTAGCGACTTCACTGAATAAGCTAACACAAGAAAAATAACATCTTCAAAAGCCAATCAAACGGTTATTTTGCAATTCCAAGGAGCGACGAGAACAAAACTTATACATGTAACTTCATCCATTCTCGCGAGAAAAAAGAAATTTCCTCATACATGATAGAACAATAATCAGCCTAAAACATTCCATTTGATCAGCTGTTTTCTTTTTTGTTTAAAATTTCGTTAACTGATCACGTTGTGTATTTAAATATTTATTAGCATTTCTTGATTAATATTCTATGAAGAAAAAAGAAACTCGTTAAAAAAGAATCGATCATGAAGATTTCATTTCGATGCACAAAATTTCTTTATTTTGACTGTTTAAATAAATATTGTGAGTTCATCGAACTTTGGCCGAATATGTACGGAGCCCGTAAAAACAAAGAAATCGCCATTGGAACAAAAATAATACAGAAAGGGTTCAGTGACGAGTGAAGAAGATTCGCAAAAAAATGAATAAAATATTTTGAAGCATGTAATTACATGTACGAGCAATGTTAGGAACATTCTCCAGACTAACAATTCACATGTGGTCTTTCATTGTCTGCTCAACAGGTCATCGAAGATTTCTTTAACTTATGTTGTTGTTACACCACATACAAGGATTTGTTGTGTTAAGTTAAGGAAGTTAAAGAAGGTTCAATTAGCCAAAATTTTAATAGCCTTCAGTGGTTTTTTATTTCAAAGATTTTAAGATAAGCTCGTTTATTAAGAGACATCTTGATGCATCGTTTCAACTATGAATATTGAACTTAAATTTATGTAATGAAAAGAATTTCTACAGGAGAAACTTTTGAATTTTTAAATATCGAGAAAAGCAATAAATTTACCGTTTCCATGTCTCATGTGCGTGACATTTGTTTTGTGATCACAAAAACTTTTAAATCTTAAAAATGAGTGAATAATTTATGCTCAATGTTATGTTGCAGAAGTTGGTCAAGTTGAGAGTTTTGTAGAATTGTTGTAGCTTCTTAGAACGTTTATTGATTTCGTAGACGATAAGAGTTGTAGAATATTCTCAAATTGCATTTAAATAAAAGAAAAGAAGTTTTTACGCTCTCGAACTGCAAAGTGACCACAACTACCAGCGCATTAACTTTGAGAATTCTCTTAAGGTGTGTTGTCGTCGATTGTTGCATGGTTACATTACCTGCTTAGAAGTAAACCGAGGCTTGTGAAGAGAAATAGCGGATTTCATCGAAAATCAACTTGAGGTCAACGAACGTACTTCGTACGACTACAATCAAATTATTCGTATGTATAGACATATATTTATATATTTGCACACGTTCTCTCAAGTCTCTGGATGACGATCGAAGAATATTCGTATGGAGATCGAAACCATCCAGAACTTTTTTTCCAATTCTCTCACTCTCAGCATTTTTATGGAAATCTTATTACAAATGTGCATCATTCAAGCTTAACTTCATCATAATTTTTTTCTTCTATTTATAGACTTCTTTTCTTACTTTTAGCTAAAGAATATTTTATATAAATAAGACTTCAAAATTGAATCAATACAGATCGATGAATTTCATGATTTTAAGTAACTCTCAAGTCTGAATTCTGTTTTCAAAAGAACAAATGCGAAGCAGAGATTTATGTTCTTGAGACGAAGTCAGCACAATTTAATTTATTTGTAATAAGAAATTCTTCTGATTAATTTCGTAATGCTCACTTGCCATATGACTTCAATGCTGTCAAGCAGAAAAATCAAAGGGTTAGTGCAGGTTAATTGAAATTGATACATTCTGTGAAATAGGACAATGAACGGTTATAAAGGCAATTTACAAGTTAAATGCGAATATTTTTAAGAGATTTCATTAAAATTAAAGAAACGAACCTTAAAAAGTATCTGCAAAAGATGTAAAAGGCGGAGACATACAGAATGAGAAGAAATAAAAAGACATCAACTCTGCACATGGCGCAATGATTTGAAATGAAAAAGATTTTCCTTTTTCCATTGGGACTAAACAAACACTAAGGAGATTCAAATAAATTGTTGTCAATTATTTTTGAAAGGATTTGGCATTGGAAGGAAACGAAACAGTATAAAAGGAGCAGAAAAGGAATGTCTTTGGTCTATTGTTGTCTTCGATGAACATCAGGAAGCAACGAGATTGGTGGAAAAGTGAAAATTGTTTGTCAAAATATTTTTCCTGAGTATAATTTTTGTTAGCTGAAGTTTATGTTCAGTAAACAGTGTAATTATTGTCATCAAGTATTGAACTGGCTGATACGTGATATTGTAGACAACAATTACTGAAGCAAGCATTGTAATTTTTCTTCTGGTCATATCACGATCAAAGTAAACACGCGTCTCTTGCCTTGACAATGCAATGTCTTGATTTGAGTCTTTGTCAATAATAATTAAATTAAAAAATATCAATAAACAATTCTTCACCCTCACTTCGAAAAGAAAGTTATTCGATAACCAAGTAGAACAATTACATGTTTCAAATGACAAATTCAGTTCCTGGAATTTCTACACATGTGGACACACTAAAGAATCCTTAGTAATAATTTGTAAATGTTCTAAAGGAAATGATTCATTACTTCAGCAATCGTCTTGAGTTCAACATCAAGAAATAAAAATATTTTTAATAAAACAAAGAAATTTGTTTTTAATTGTGATTTTGATTTTCATCAAGTTAAAAGTTTTATTACTGAAATATTGAAACATAAAAATGGATATCAATGAGTATCGTAAACGAGGTAAGCATTAATTTATTTATTTTTATGTTGAGAGAAGTAGTCAAGGGGAAATAGTAAAATTATTTAATGGAATTTTTTCAATAAATCTAATTTAGTTTTCATTGATCAACTTTGTTACAAAAAGCAAAGCAAAGTGTAATTAAGTTTAAATTCAACTTAAAATGCATCAAATAAGTTCTCAAAATATTCATTTAGGTGTCATGTTTCTTCATGTAACACTGACAAATTTTATTACCAAAAAGATTGCAATCAGAATGGAATTCAGATTGAATCCGATAATCTTTTGAAATCTACGGCAATTTAAATTCATCGATATCCAATATCATTTTGTGATATCAACGACAAAGTAATAAAATTTACATAAATCTTTATCTTTCTTCATTGCATTGATTCAATCAGGAAAGGAGATGGTCGACTACATCGCTGATTATTTGCAGAACATACGCGACCGTCGTGTGTTTCCCAATGTTCAGCCTGGCTACATGCGAAATTTACTACCCGAATCGGCTCCCACCGAGGGAGAAGAATGGAAAGTAATTTTCAACGACATAGAGCGTGTGATAATGCCGGGAATAACTCACTGGCAAAGTCCACATATGCATGCTTACTTTCCTGCATTAAACTCATTTCCATCCTTGTTGGGAGACATGCTGGCTGATGCTATAAATTGTCTTGGATTTACATGGGTGAATATCTAAATATTTATTCGAATGAAGAATAAGTGAGATCAACCGTAATGACTTTCATTTAAAGGCTTCATCGCCAGCTTGTACAGAATTGGAAACAATAACAATGAATTGGCTTGGCAAAATGATTGATCTGCCAGATGCATTTTTACATACAAAAAATGGAAAAGGCGGTGGTGCAATTCAAACAACAGCGAGTGAAGCGACTTTGGTTTGTCTTTTAGCTGGAAGAACGAAGGCAATCAAAAAATTTCATGAACATACAAAAGGTTATCAGGACGCTGAAATTAACGCTCGTCTAGTTGCTTATTGTTCTGATCAAGCTCATTCAAGTGTTGAAAAGGCAGCCTTGATAGGTTTAGTAAGAATGAGATTCATTGAAGCTGATGAAAATTTGAGTTTGAGGGGAAAAAGTCTTAGAGATGCCATCGAAGAAGATATCAAAAATGGGCTGATTCCATTTTGGGTGAGTCATTGCTTTTTGTTTCTCTTAAAAACTGACGTTTACAATAAAGAAACATTTAATTACTTCAGTGAATCTCTCGAGAGTTCAAAAAGCTTCTTAAGTACAATTTGTTGCGATGAGTGACAACGATCATGTTTTCATTTAATGTTCATTCATTCTTATTATTTTTTCTTGAATGAAATTGAGAGATGTCACACTGAAGTTGCTTCACTTCTAAGGCGATTTGTCATACTGTTAATTTATGAAAAGGATATTCTTGTCGTCTATTCTTCTTTATGGTTGTTGATGATGGGAGTGATAGCGAGAACAAATGACTTCTTTTCTTTTTGACATTCAAGCAACAGATGGTTGTATTGAAAATAAAGAGAAAGTGTTGACGAAATTTTTTTCCTTCACTTTTTCTTCTTTTTGATGAATGGGAGCGGCACGCAATCAGGATATTACAAGGAAATGACAATTAATGATGGTGGTGCATTTGATGGTGGTTCCTATAAGGCCAGGATTGGCCTATAGGTACCTGTCCTTGATCTGATGATGATCTGATGATGATGACAATTAATGAAGACAATTTCAGCAAATTATTAATGATTTTTACTTAAGTGTTTGTATTTATACGCTGTTGATTAATTCTTGAATTATTTGAAGGTGTGTGCAACTCTTGGAACAACTGGATCTTGTTCCTTTGATTGTCTCGATGAAATTGGAGATGTTTGCTTAGCCTTTGATTTATGGCTCCATATCGACTGTGCTTATGCAGGGAGTGCTTTCATTTGTCCTGAAAATCGAATCTGGATGAAAGGAATTGAAAAAGCAAATTCGTTGGCGTTCAATCCATCAAAGTGGCTAATGGTTCATTTCGATTGTACAGCTATGTGGTGAGTTACTTCACAAGCATCTTTTGCAGTTTATCACGAGAAATTTATCGTTAAACATGGAGCGGCATGAAGTGATTACGCGATTCCATATTATCTCTGGAACGTTTTTTTCTTCTTCTTTAAACCGTTAGAAAGTAAAAAAAAATTATTCAATCCATGTAAATAGCAAAAGCGACATGAAAGGAAAAAAAAACTGAACAAATTCATGACATATATTTGATTAGTTTTGCATATCTATAAAAATTTTTGTTTATATAAAATCGATGAATTTTAAATTAATTGTAGAGATATTTTTAGAATTAATGAATGACGAGATAAAAAAATATTTAAATGTCAATTTTTTGTCTCATGAAGGGTCACAAACAGTGCTGCGTTGCATCGAACATTTAATGTCGAACCACTTTATCTACAACATGAGAATTCTGGATTGGCTATCGATTATATGGTGAGAGTTTAATGAACATTAAGTGATTAAGAAAACTTTACAAATATTCGAAAATATTTTTAGCATTGGCAAATTCCATTAAGCAAACGATTTCGCTCTTTGAAACTTTGGTTTGTGATAAGAAATTATGGTGTGAAAGGCTTGCAAAAGCACATAAGGGAAGGTGTAAGATTAGCACAAAAATTTGAAGCTCTCGTGTTAGCTGATCACCGTTTTGAAATCCCAGCAGCTCGACATTTAGGTAAATTGTTTCAATCTGTTTTCTTTTAATTTGAATTTTTTAACAACTTTTCAATCTATTTTCAGGCATGGTCGTGTTTCGGTTAAAAGGTGAAAATGAGCTAACTGAAAAAGTAATTCAATCAATCGATTTTTAATAAAATGAAATTATTGATAATTTTTTTTGCACTCAGCTTTTGAAACGATTGAATCATCGAGGGAATCTTCACGCTGTTCCAGCATCTTTAAAAGGCAAATACGTTATTCGATTCACAGTTACCTCAGCCGGAACGACAAATGATGACATAATTAAGGATTGGAATGAAATTCGACTTGTGGCGACTGAAATTCTCGATGAAAGTAATGTCAAGATAGATAAGCGTGTGGCTCTTAAAGGTGAGATACGAGTTAATGTCAAATTTATTGCTTCTACATCACATTAATCATCTCAATTCAACACACAACAACACGTTCTAGGCAGTAATCTTGTTTCTTATATGCACAAAAGTAAAGCTTGCTTGTTGATATCATGGCACGAAGTATTTATATACGAATAAATTAGATAAAAAATTAGCGAAAATCATTTTCGAGATGTAACTGTTTAGATAATAGGTAAGCTTTAAACTTGCTTAGCAGAAACATGTTACATGATGTGAAAAAAGATACAAGAATACAAATCGACTTCATTTACATTTAATCATCATAAAAGTTTGATGAAATCTCTATCAAGAGCTTTCTGCCTTCTCTTTAGATACTCGTGAGAAGAATGAAGCTTTTGGATCATCTCTTCTACTTGCTAACAGTCCGATGTCACCGAAGGTTGTTAACGGTAGTTTTGCTGCTATCATTGACGCTGATGAATTTCTTGCAAAAGCTTACGCTGGAATTAGAATTGCGGTAAGTTTTTATTTTCATTCAATTTCCTTAAGTTATGTAACTCATTTTAAATATTCTCATTTATGTGCAGAATCAAGATTCTCCTGCAATGAGAAGACGAGTACGTGGTATTCTAATGTCAGGTCGTCAGTTTTCACTTGATTCTCGAATGGATCTTGCAATTCAAGGAATTGAACCTTCGAAAATGAACAATGGAAAAGCTGAAGTGGCTATTGAAGAGACTGATGAGCAGAATTGGGAAGGTACGAAAGTAAGGTATTGTTGCTCTCGAAAATGATTGCTAATCCTTCTTTAATTAGTTGGTCAATGTAGATTTGAGTTTGAAATTAGAGCTTTGGGCAAGTAGATTTTTTTTCAATGATCTATTTAAATATTTTGAAATAACGCAAGATAATTTTTTTCTTTAATTTTTAAAAAAGATCATGAACGCGACATAACTCCATCATCGTTCAGAAAAGTAAGATCCTGCAGTCTGGACGCCGGTGTGACTCATCTTAATATTTCACCAACTTTGAAAAAAGAAGTACGTGATTAAAATTTTTACCCGTCAATCAGAATTTAAATCATAACTGTTGCATTGTTTCACAAAAGCTTTTTACTAGCTGTTGTTAGGTTTGCATTAACGGACTTCATGAAATTTTTATTTTCTATTTTCATTAGAAACATCAACTAACCGAACCGTTCTCAAAGTTATCTAAAACCAACTCTTCCAGTTCATCTTTTAAATCTAACTTGAATAAAATTGACGAAAATAAATCCACTGATGATGCATTAGCATTTGCAAGAAAACGATGCCCCGACGTTTACTCAAATAATTTACATGAAAAACGACAATCTGATCCAAGTTCAGCCAATTCAATCAAATTCTCGTTTTACAACAAATTGTTTGATATGAATGAAAGTAAGCAACGATTGTCACCGCCATGCAAAGATTTTAAAAAATTTTCATTGCCACTTTCAATGACATGTTTGAATGATTTGTCACTTCCATGCTTGACTTCGCCAACTTCTGGTCCATTCAGTGATGCGACGAGATGGAGGCATAATAGTAAAATTAATGGCAATCAGACAACAAATCTACACGATACCTCAATAAAGCTCAAAATCAAGGTCGAAGATGAAAATCGATTAGAAATGAAAAATCATTCATTCAATTCTTCTGTAGAAGAATTTATCGACGATCAGTGTTTGCACTTTGAAGAAAACTTTAATAAATTAGGTGAGTTTGATACAAAACTTTCTGACACCGCATATGACGAAAACTTTTCGAAAAAGTGGCGAGAGCTTGGAGAGAAAAGTTCTTTACAAAGTCAATCAAACACTTGTTCGTTTGATATGGAAAATAAAGTTTGTAACATATGTGGACATGACGTTTTAAAGCTTTAATATTAAGGAAAACCTTCATATCATAATTATTCAGTATTCCTGAAATTCTCTCGTGTATTTAATGATTTTCTTGATATCTAAAAGAAAATTTACATAATGACCTCAAGCCACTATTGATATACAAATTAAACAGAAACAAATTTATGTAAAAAGTATTTGAAGGTTCCAGTTCAAAGCTATTTTCCCTTCAACTAAATGAACATCTCAAGAAAAAATGTTGTAAGATTAACTGCTGATCAAAATCTAACTTTATTGTATGAAAAGAAGCTTTGAGTTGGAAAAACAAAACCTCTAAATGATTTTGTGTTATAATTTGCTTATTAAAATAATCGAAAACAAGAAACATGTAAATTTTTAAAGAGAAGAAATCCAAATCTGCTGTGCGTATCAATAAAAGTGTAGTTCCAAAATATCTTCAGCTGCTCGAGGCTACACACAGTTAGTAAATGTCCACTTTAAGCATAATGACATTACTGAATAAATTATTAATCTTTTACACTTTTCAACACATTCGAATGTGTTTATTTAAAATCTTTCATTATTATCTATATAATTAAACACGATAATGAAAATATTTCATGCAAGCTTGGAAAGCTACACTGATCTCTTTATCAAATTAATTAATTGTGCTTTTTAAGCTTCCCCATGAACTTCATATTAATGTTCTTTGAATTAAAATTGAATCGATGTTTGTTCTAATTAAATATTAATTTGCAAATAAAAATTCGTCCTTTTTCTCACATTTTAAGGACAAAAAAAAGATTTGGATTTTGAAAGACGAAAACATTGAAAACGAACGCAAATGTAGTAAGTCACATTGTTTCCGATTCTTATTTGTTTTTTGTTTCCATAAGATTTATAACAGCAGCAAGAAGAGAGCAGATGAATTTATTCACAGTCATTCGGCATTACCATTTCATTTCATTCCGGTCTACACATTTTCAAACAGCGACTGCTACCAGAACATCATAAATATTCATTTTGTTATATTTTCGTTCTTCCATTTGTTCGTAATTTTGTAAAAACGTCATGAGAGACAAAGGAAAAAATTACGAAGATATATTGTGGAAGTGTTGCTTAGTTGATTGATCGTTGATTTCAAATTCATAGAAAATAAAACAAATTCTATCAACTTATTAAACACCAGCGGTAGTCAAAGGAGTCTCAACAAAATGTATAGTCACAGACGACACTCAAAAGCATTCCCATAAAACAACTGCATCAACCAAGAGCGCATAAACAACAAAACATCTCACAAATGTTTCACTAAATGTTTAAATTTTATTTTTGTTTGTTATTTTGATCAATTTCTCAAGACTCTTAAATTAGTTTTGATAATTATTACCTAAAATTCAATAAAAACGTTCAAGGTTGATGAAAGGTTTCTTTGTAAGAGTGTGATGAAGTCATGAATAGTAATTAATATTCCATCTTTGTGTATTCAGCTGAATAAAACTATAATCAATACATGTATTCGGTATGTTTTGAGACGCTCTGCAACACTCAGAATTATAAAAATAATTCATCCCTAAAAAGTTCTTTCCATGACAAAGAACAAACATAGTTTTAATAATCTTTTGACATACTCAATGAATTGGAAATTGTTATGATGTTGGTATTGATTGCTTTTTCAACTTTATTTGATTATCTAGATTAATGTGCTATATTAACCTTGCTAAATTTATATATTTCTTCATTAGAAGATGTTGCTCGAACTTCATCATTTCAAAGCTAAGTTTCATGAGAAAAGTTAACTTTCTCTGTAGATTAAATTGTATCACGAGAAACGTTCTACTTGGTTATTGCTAATTGAAAAAACTTTTGGTTGAACTACCTCACCAAGCTGCTTTAATGACTTCATCAGACTAAGATATTTCAACTTATCAGAATTTCTGAGATCGTGAAATTTTCCACTCTCTAAGTCAGCATTAAAAGCTTCTAATTCTTGACTTAACATGTCATCATTTCGTCGTTTTGCACGTGTGTCAATTGATGAAAGAGACTCACGTCCAATAGCGTAAGGGGATTCAGAATTAGTTTTGACAAGAAATACTCCACGTAATTTTGAATCGCAATCATTACCAGCAATTTTTAAATTATTTCCATCAAATGAACACAAACCCAAAACATATTTAAAATAACTTTGACATTTCCAACCATAAAATCCTTTCGTTGTTTGGATTGACTCTTTAAAGTATTCAGGGCAACGATGATGACTACAAGCAGAGATGTCTGAAATATGAAAATTCCTTCAATGTAAATGTTTGCAATTGTTGACAACAATTCTAACAATTACCAACAAGTTTTGATGCACATCCAGGTTGATAAATTCCATTATTGAAATAGAAGTCGACATGACCAGTTCGTTCAATTTGACCTTGCATTAAACCCTAAAATCAAGCACTCAAACTATAATCAAATTATTATTTTATTATTCTGACTTACATTACAATGAAAAACATCAACAAATTTAGCGTCGGATGCATCAAGTTTGTGTGCTTTATTGCTGGTTACAAAAAGTGGCAATGCCGGATCCTACGAAGAAAGAAATGATAACAATGGGCTTACTCGTATTCTTATCACTTACCAATCCAGTAATCCTTGGTAAGATATAATGTGGCTTAAGATTATTGGCAACATAATTTGCTACTTGTGCACCAAGAGAAAATCCAATAACATGAATATCTGTATCACTACCTCCAGCATCTCTTAAACGATTTACCAACTCAGCTGTGCAGTTTCCTACGTGTTCAATACTTCGTACAGCAGATGGATAGGAAAGAGTCATTGATAAGTTTGACCAATCAACATAGAAAACATTGTAAGCATCATCTCGGAGATATTCTGAATATGAATGATGAACATTTGTTTATTAAAAAGGTCATGTTTGGATATTTATTAAGTGAACTAGAATTGTTTTGGGATTAACTGAATTGTTATTGAATTGTCATCCATCACTCATGTTTTCGTTTAGGTCGTGCTGTTTGTTAATTCCAACGTGTCTCTTACCAGTTTTCATTTCAATAAGTGGCGTTAAAAACATGTCAGAACGAAAGCCGTGAATTATGATCTTGCTAGGCTTTTGTGGGTTGAAAAACGAGCTCGTGAGATTAGATGTTACTAAGGTATTATCAATGTAAATAAGCTGTTGGCTGTCGACATTTTCGCGTGTGAACAAAAAGAATTTTATTTTAGGATCGGGACATTTGTGATCGTTGATCCATTCACTCCGCTCTTCTACTGTGTTATTGTCAATTTGTGGTTGTTCAAATGACGCTGAACATGACGTGAGTAGCACTAAATAAAAGAACGATTAATCATCATTACATTATTTTCCATTAGCTGATTTTTATGTACATATGTGTCAAGGGTCATCATGCTTCTTAAACAAATGACACAATTTTAATACCCACAAAAAGTTGATTATTTTCTTTTAAATTTTTTGGCAAAGCTCGCTGGTTTAGCTTGCTAATGGAAATCTTTTATTAAATCTTTCTTTCGATATAATTATCATTTTATGTTATTTAACAGTATTAATGAATCGAAAATTTTATTTAATCTTTTTAATTAGAAATTGATTAAAAGTTTCAAAAAAGGATTTTCGTTTTTAATTTAAACAGATTTAAGTGAATTTTATTTTTGCTGATCCAATTTTGTTTAATTATTTAAGAAATTTACATAAAGTATGAAATGAATTAATGACAAACCAATTAAACATTGAGGAAGGCTTATGTGAAAATACTCACCAATAATGGCGATCTGGGTAAGAAATATTTTATTTCTCAACATCTCGTTTCAAGCACTCTTTGAATCTGTGGTAAGAAGAAGAGAATTTCATTATTAATCACAATTCTTACCATCTTATTCCAATTCCTTCTCAGAACAAGCATCATCTTGTGTGCAAGTTTTAGAAGTTTCAGAAGTCTTAGAATGACTTTGTGCCAAAATATTTTCTCAAAATTAAACCACAAAACTTGCGGTCACAGAAGTAAATTTGTAATAGCCCAGATGGATGAATGACGTCATAACTTTGCTACATTCAAAAACATCTGAGTGATGCAACAAGTTTTTGTGAGAGCTTTTCTAAGAAGCAACATTAAAACATTATTCTCAGCTTTCAATGAAGTATAAACAAAAGAAAAGATAAATGAAAAAGAGAAAAATACATAAAAAAGTTTAAAAACTTGTTGTATTTGTGAAGGATTTTTTACTTTTTAATTCTGCGAGTTAAAATATTTGTTTAGTCTGAACAAAGGACAATTTATGTTAGTTAAGAAACAAATTCATTACACAATTGCATTGAAAGAGGGGAGAATTAAATATTAAAATTTCATTACAATACTTTTCTCAGCTACAAGTCAAATTATTTTATGTACTTCGGTTGATGATCGGAGTTCACTAAATTATCATTATGAAAAATGTAAGAAAATTTGAAATATTTTCTGACAGAAAATTAAATCAATGAGAATTTTCATCGCAGAAACAAAAACAAACATTAAAATTTGAATTTCACTTTACTTAATTCTCGGTATTTCGTTGAATTCTTTTACGTTCCTCATAAAAATAAATAAATTTTCTTAGGCTTCATCCATGCCTTTTGTCCCATGTAGAAGACAATGAAAAATTTAATAACTCCATTAAATGTTTTTAACTCTATCATAACTCCCAAACAGAAAAAAGCGATAAAGCAGTAAATATAAGTCTAACTTCCACCCGTTATTAAGCATGAAAGGAAAAGTTTGACGCGAATGAATTCCATGAAACATTAACGACAATGATTAAATCCAATTTTGTGTCTTTTCGCTTTCTGAAAGTACTTATAAGCATTTAAAATTTATCAAGTAATGTTTAAGGTGGTTTTGTGATTAAAATGAAATTGACTTCCATGAAGCATATCTGAATATGTGATTAAAATCTTTGACAATTTTTAATGTCAGATATTTTTAAAACATAAGAAAAGTCACGACAAAGAGTCAGATAAAAGTTTCACAATTTCAATATGTTGTTTCCATTTACCACAATGAATGGAGTTGAAGTTTGTCTTTTTGTTGTTGTTTATGAAGCACAACATTTAATCGATTCATTACAAAGGCAAACAGCATTTCATTTCTTTTAACTTTTCTCATTTCCTTCTGTGAATGAAAGTTTTCATCATCTTGAAGTTTTTTGAAACGGAAATACTTGAACAAACGTGTGTAAAGTTGATTTGTAAGAAAATCAGAACTTTCACATTGTTGGTAACATTAAGGTAAGAGAATTTTTTGATATCCATAAGCCACAACTTTTCACTCTTTCTGAGACAAAAGATATGAATAGATATTTAAAATTTGTTTATGTCTCTTTGAAAGACTGTTTACGATTTCGTTTATTTCGTGACGTTTTGCGAATGCTTTTAAGAAACATTGAAACATTCGTGTAACAAGTTGGCAATTGAAACATTCATTCAATGGTTGAACACATTAGAACAACGTCAAAGCACTCGACATCAGCAATTCTGTTAGTAGTCTCGCAAAGGATACCCAATGGAAAGGATCGAAAATTAACGCTTCGGTTTTATTTTGTACCTTTTAAATGTTTATAAATATCAATAAAATATCATTATTACTTTTTCGGTGGACATTAATTTGTAAGATTCGAACATTTGAAAAAGAACACAAAGAATCGAAAGAAAGTGCTGTAAAACATATCTAAATAAAATAAGTTTGATTGTAAATAAAATAAAATTAATTAACAAAAAAAAATCTTTAAAAGAATCGCCATGAGTTGGAAACATAAATTTACATAATGATTATGAAAGGCATCCGAGAGCTGTTAAAAAATTTAACAAAAAGAAGAAAAAACAATTAAGGGAATGCATATTTATGATCAGTGAAACGTTATGCACATATTTAGTTCAGATTATGGTAATTGTTTGTGGATTTGAAAAGTGAAAAAAAAGAGAGAAATGCGAGTTTGTGAAATAAAAATCGATGCAGTTGAAAAGAAAAAGGCTGAAATCATAAAATAATTATGAAAAGTAATTAAATAAAATGTGAAAATCATCAACAGACATCCTTGTCATGAAATAAATGATTAGAAAGATGAACTGGCAATTATGCAAGCTTGTTGGTGACATAAAATAAATAACAAAAAAATGATTGCTCGTCAAGAAATTTCATTCCATCACTACCAAGTCATAATAAATATGAATCCCTTTCACATGTGTGAGAAAATCATTCACTTTGAAGTATTACGTTAACTAATTTTCCTTTTCTCTCTGTCAACATGACATGAGAACACCACATAAGCTTTGTCGCAAATCATTTACAATTTGTCACTCGTTTGACATGGGATCGATGGAAATTTGACTAATTGCTTTTATATTCAAATTCTTTTATTTATTTCCACTTCAATTAACCCTCTCAAAAGCTTTAACCTTCTACGATAAAAAAGATTATTTCAGGTCATAATTATGACAGTTTAGTGAAACTAAGATTTATTGTGTTTTCCTTGTGAGCTAATAAAGCTTTTATATAGAGTTGTGGCGAAAGTACCTTTGGCGGCCTCATATGTGAATTCTTCATTGCCGCACATGAGATTAAAAAAATATCATGTTTGTTATCGCGATAAATGCTATAAATATTTTTTTTACATACTTCATTTAATAATTTATTTGTCTGTATTTGTTTTTTATTCTCTTTTTACCAGTTCACTCATTTTCGTCAGTTTCCCTTTAAAAATGTGACTACAAATAAGCAAGCTAAACAAAGTACAATTCATGAACATTCCCTTTTCAACATCGATTAAATATCTGTTTAAACAATCTCAGAATTTAAGAGTTTAGTTTCAATACAACTCAGACTGAAAGCTTCAATTTTTAACATCTGTTTCTGAGCACTGCCACTTACTGAAGTGGAAAAGTGGAATTCTCTCGACACAGCTGATTAAATTTCATAAAAAATTAATCAAAAAGCAAGTGAAAAATTCCACTGCGAAAGCGATTTTTCTTTCATGTACAATCAAAACTATAAAAAAAGATTACATTGTTGAAAGTTGAAACAAACTTCAAAATTATGGATGGAAAAACTGAAATTTTATCAACTTTCAAAGCGATAGTTTTTTTACTGCCAAGATTTTTCAGCGAAAGGATAAAAAATTCTGTTGAACAATCATCATTAGAAATTCAATTAATTCATTGTTACTTTTCTCATAAAATTTGTATGAACGTTGCATGATTTTCCTGGCTATTATTTAACGCGCAACGTTTTTCAACTGAACAAAAAAAAGAATTGCGAAGGAGGTTTAGAATTTTCAATGAAAAGAGTGAATTTTGAAAACGCCGACAGAGCAGAATAATGAAAATTGAAAAGAACATTTCAATGAAAGCAATGCACTCCCCGAATATTAAATTTAAAAAATGATTTTAGTGAATTTTTTAAAAGCTTAGCTGAAAGGAAATTTAAAAATTGGAAAATCTCTGTAATCGATTTGATTGTGCGATGAACTGAAATTTTGTATTCTTGTGTAGACGTCTAGCACTTGTATGAGTTTATTATTCACTTTAAAATTAAAGAGACAGAAAACAAACATCGCGTTACATATTGAAAAATTGTTTTACTCTTTGATACTTTGAAGGAATAATTGACATGTGAAAGAAATGAAAGAATAAAACAAAAAGTGCTATAAGTATTGATATTCTATCTCTTTATGTATGTTTAAATTACAAACTACTACATTTGTGCGTTTTTCTACCTTCATCAACTATTTATTCACTTTAACCCAATTTTCTTTCATTTTCATTTTTTCTCGACCCTTTCCTTGGACGAAGCGAACATGTTTCTCTCTTTTAAAAAGCTCCCAACATTATCTGCTTGTCAAATGTAGTTTTTACATATCATATATTCAAATCAATAGAAGAAAATTCATTCAATAAAGAATAATGCGATAGGTCAGAACGGATAACGTTTGTGTTTGTGTCGATATTTGATGAGAGTTAAAGAAGCATGTGCCTAGGTGTGTTATTAGCTTCTATGTTCCTCATTATATAGTTATCGAGTCATTTATCGATATAGTTTTCTCTCCTTATATTCAAATAGACGTCAAATGAGTTCTCGACAATTTACGTTGGTGTCGATGTACGCGAAGCAAAATAGAATGTAAATAAGTAAAATACGTTTTTAACCGACGATATCGTGCATTGAGTGGTGATAATAAAGAAGCTATTTTTATTCATAAATTTGTTGCTCATATTGGTTTGTGTGCAAAAATAGAAAAGTGAAATACGAGACGAAAGATTTCACGCACAATTTCGACATTTGGTTGTCAACAATCATAATTTGGCTACGGGTTTGTCTGCATAGAGTCAACAGAAGCAGGCCAATGACATTAAATGAAATGAAAATTTTGGATCTCTAAGCAACTGAATATTTAAATACATTAAATGACAAACATCGTTCGTAATGTTTATCAAAAGCTTTTTCCTGCCTTGAGGGAAATTCCGCTCTTTTTTATATATTTTGGCTCATAACAATTTAATGCTTCTGGCTCGAGTGCTTCAGTTGACGATATTTAAGAAAAGAAGTCAACCGAAATTGTTTTTCGATACTCGACCTATCACTTTGTATCATTTATTGGAAGCATTAGAGAATTTTAACCACAAGGGATTTCATATTCCAATAAGGGGTTGAATTTCATGTTTTTCCATTCTTTCATGAAGATTACATCCAAAGATATTAGACGAAGAGGAAGAAAACGAAATGATACTTTTTAAGTCACTTTATTACTTTAAAATATCTCAAAGGCATTTTATTTAAAGATAGGATGAACTCCCCTCAGTTGAAACAAAAGTTGAACAACATCAACTTCACCCTATACAGCAATCTAAATATAATTGGGTCGGTTTTATTGGACGATAAAATATTTAACATAACTAATGACTTAAAAATATAAATCCCTTTTAAACAAGTACCTACATAATCTCTTAATATTCTTTATTCATTCATTCAACAAAGGATGTTGTAAATATTATTGTTATTAAAGAAATTGGTTTTTCGTCCCTTTCAATGTTTCAGTGAAGTGAATATTTCTCCCAACATTATAAAATTGCTTAATATGAGAATAAGTATGTACATTGTAAAAAATTAATAACATAAGCCCTCCTATGGTGAATTCCGGTAATGGTGTTTGAGAGTTTATTAAAGCTATGAAGAAAGTGTAACAGGTTGTGTGGTAAATTTACGAAACACTTACACAAATACATAAAAAGAAAAAAGAAGAAGGAGAAGCAGCCGAAAAGTGTCTGTAAAAATAAAGAGCTCCTTAAAACGGTTGCGACCGGCAATGAAATATGAGTGCAAAGGAACAGGTGAAAATTTGTGTCCTATCACAATATTTAGACAGCTTTAATTTGGATAATGTGAATCCTGTGAGACAAAGCAAATCCAAATGTTGTCCGTGCTTTTGGGAACAACAACGATAACAATGAATCGAGGAGAGCAAGAAACTCTCTATAGACAAGCACGAAACTTACGACTGCACCAAGAATCCAAAGCACAACTCAATAATAATAAACCTCGGCACCATTCGTATGGTAATATTCATCAAATACATTCGACGACATCATCGGGAAGTGTTCAGAAACAGGGAATGAATTATCGTTCAGTGTTTGGTGGGAATAATCAAAGACCTTTGACAGTATCAGCGTGCGATGATCTTGTGTTGAGTGTTTTAAAAAGTCCTTTGCGTGATCAATCATTGTTGAGTAACTTGAGTAGTGTCGCAGGCACAAGTGTAAATAGCGATAGCGTCGAAGGTAGTGTAAACCGTATGTCAACTGTGACAAGTCTTACGACAGCGACCGCTGATAATAAAACTCCAAGTCCAAAAAGCTCCACTCATCATACAACGTACACAACTCTTCAAACATCTGAAGACGATTTAGCTGACGATGTAGAGCTTGCCATGGAAACGACTGAACTTAACAACGACGCAAGAGACCAATTTAATAATCCCGATTTATCTCCTTACGGCCTCAAATTTTTAAGACGTTTTCGAACATCAAAGTTTGAAACTCATCATCGTCGTGTACCCACACCAATGAGACGTAAACATAATCGTGGTCGGTCAAAATCGACGGCTGACATCTTAGATGGAGTTAATGAACCCAATCCTGATGAACCAGATGAAGTCGCCATTCAAAATGGTGCTGCAGAAGGAATTGAAGGAGGTTTGCAATAAAAATTGAATGAAAACTAATTTGTGGAGAATAAAAGGAAATTCATCTTCCTTCCAGTTGAAAATCCGTATTATCCAATAGCTTTACCGATTGATCAAGCTTTTAAAGCTAAATATGTGTTTCATCATCGACGTGGAAAGACATTTCAAGAGCGACTTTATGTTTTTCTCGAACACCCTGGAGGTTGGCTGTGTTTTATTTATCATTTTACCGTGTAAGTATATGAAGAGAAGTCTTGTCAACGACATAAAACGAACCTTTTGTTCTCGTATCATCAATATCCGCTTTATTTATAGAATAAAATCTTAAAGTCATTTTCTGGAATATCCTGAACATGAAATTTCATATTTTAATATTCATGCATGGAACTTGATGTTGCTGCACAAGTTTTATAACTTTCTGTCAAGATAATTAAGCAGAAAATCTGAAGCTGTCAAAAAGTTAATTAATTTCTATGCTGTTAGCTATGAAAGAGATGACTAAAGTAATAAGTATCAAGTCAAAGTTATCTCAGAAGTTAATGAATCTGATGCAATTTGTTACTTAAAGCAGCAGTTGCGTTGCTGGTTGCTTTTTTATTGATTTCTTATACAAGTGGAAAATTATTCGCGTACATTTTCTTCCAATTATCTTTCCACTTAAAATGAAAGCACAATTTATGTTGCTTGATGGAAATTTGTTTCACAAGCACAACATAAAAGAATAACTTTCATTAACAACCTCGGTAATCTTCGTAAACTATTAAATCACGCTTACGTTCAATGATCGTAAGTGGAAAACCTCAGCTTCGGTCTCATTTTCTTTCATTAATTTCGCAGATTTATTGTTGTAAATCTAAGAAATTATCAAAGTGATTCTCAATTAAAATTAATCACCAAATCGTGTTTCATTCCATAGTTTCATGCTTGTTCTTGTCTGCCTGATATTCAGCGTATTGTCAACAATCGAAGATTACGCAGACTTTGCTAACGAAACTTTGTTCTGGATGGAGATTTGTTTAGTTGTTTTCTTTGGAGTCGAATATATTGTAAGACTTTGGTCAGCCGGATGTCGGTCGAAGTACATGGGATTTTGTGGAAGGCTTCGCTTCATCAGAAAACCAATTTGTATAATAGGTAAGTATAAATTACCTCGTTAAAGAAGTCACCTTGTTTAAAACACATTCCAACATATTAAGTTCGTCATAAATTTTCTTATTATGCATTCAAAAATTAATTCAAATTTATTCGAGCAGCTTTTCCTTTCTTTCCTTTTCCTAAATTTATGAAATTAGGTCGTCTTTGTATGTTCTTTGAATACTTATTTAATTTAAATGTAATGCATTTTCAAAGCTTTCGTAACGTTATTTATCTACAACAGTTTACAAGTCCTGATTAAATCATTTCGCTTTTCTCTTTGCATTTTCTTATTTAATTTTCCAGACCTCATTGTTGTTGTTGCTTCATTAGTTGTGCTGACGCTTGGTAGCAATGGTCAAGTTTTTGCAACCAGCGCTATTCGTGGCATTCGCTTCTTACAAATACTTCGGATGCTTCATGTTGATCGACAAGGTGGCACATGGCGTTTACTCGGCTCAGTCGTTTTTATTCATCGTCAGGTAAATTTTTCATCACTTATCGATTATTCTACTTCTACCTTCACACAATATACGAAGATTTGGATTCGTTTATATCATGAACATACTCGAAAGAAAAGTTGCATAAATTTTCATAAATATTAAAACTTAATAGCGGTAATTAAAGCACTTCGTTCATATTTTACACGATGTTGAAAGTTTAATTGCTTTTTTCATAATCATTATAAATAAATCCATACATTAATCTCATTACTTTTAGTTTAGTCAAGTTCTAAGCTTGAAAAAGGAAAACATCAACTTTTAGAATAAGAAAATCTTTCATTTGAGTTGTTTCAGTTGAAGAAAATTTGAAAAGTTTTCCTTTCAATAACAACAAACTAATCAATAATTTTTTTATTGCTTGACAGTTCTCCAAACGAGCCTTTTTACTGCCAACTATTAAAATTTTTCTCTTTTATTTATTGATAATTCAGGAGCTGATAACAACACTTTATATAGGATTTTTGGGATTAATATTTAGTTCGTATTTCGTATATTTGGCGGAAAAGGACAGCTCACATGACTCTCAGTTTCACAGTTACGCAGACGCGCTTTGGTGGTAAGTTGATACCTCTCTTTGACATTTAACACAGCACTGTGTTGATTTAAATTGTTGTCAATCTTTTATTAATTAATAGGGGCGTTATAACAGTGACAACAATCGGTTATGGCGATATCGTCCCTAAAACATGGCTCGGAAAAATTGTGGCATCGTGTTTCAGCGTATTTGCAATTTCATTTTTTGCTTTACCTGCTGTGAGTTCATTTTTATTTATCAACAAGATATGATTCAAGCCTTTTACTGCTCGTATTTCATTTCTCTTCTTTTTTTTTCATTAACTTGCACTGTTGTCTATTGACTTTATTTTTACTTTTAACTACGTCAACAGGGAATTCTCGGATCAGGCTTTGCACTAAAAGTACAACAAAAGCAAAGACAAAAGCATTTCAATCGGCAAATACCAGCAGCTGCAATGCTCATTCAATGTTTGTGGAGATGCTATGCAGCTGATAAAAGTTTCCACAGTGAAGCAACATGGAGGGTTTATATTCAGAACACTGATCATGATGGAAATCACAACGGTGCTAATCTCCCGACACAACTCGGCAAGGTATGTTCAGCTTAATTTCCTTCTCTACGTCTTTTCTCTCTTTTTAAATTTTTCTCAACTTTAAAAAACAAACAAAAACTGAGTCCTTTCGCTTTCAAATCAATTACATAAATTTCTAGAACGCAAGTTTGCAGAACATAATTTTT
This sequence comes from Clunio marinus, assembly GCA_900005825.1. Taxonomy (NCBI): domain Eukaryota; kingdom Metazoa; phylum Arthropoda; class Insecta; order Diptera; family Chironomidae; genus Clunio; species Clunio marinus. The sequence continues at coordinate 53,552 of CVRI01000061.1, read as the reverse complement.
TTCCCGAAAATATCGCTTTTATTGTTACTCGCAAGTTTTCTAAGAAGAACAATCAACAAAGTGATATGAAATCTTTCTATCTCTTTAAAACTTTTTGTCGCGGCACTCGAAATGATGACGAATGTGTCATAACTTTTAAAGCACCCCATCATGATACAAAGAGAAATTGAACACTCGAAATGTTGTGAAGAAATGTGAGATTACAAAAGAATTTCGTGAAAATGAAGAACTGAATTATAATTTCATGTGTCGGTCTTATTGCCTCTGTCAGATATCAACTTCATTTGAAAAGGAGAAAATTTTAACTAATCATGTGGACAATTTAAAACATTTTCAATGAACTTTAAGCTTGAGGTGTTTAAAAACTTTTCTCTCTCTCACTTTATGCTCAACATAAAACATAAAACATAAAAAAATCTCTTTCTATCAAAATGGAATCTGTGCATGAATGACAAATTTGAACTAAATTATTTAAATTTCTTCTCAAAAAACCAAAATGTTCTAATTAAAATTATTATTTTATACTTTTGCGTGCAATTATGACTGTGTGAGTTTTTAATTCTTCAAACTTTTTATATTTGTGTCTTGTATTTGGCCTCATTAGATATTTAGTTGGAAATATTTTCCTTTTCCTTGAGTATCTATAAGTAAGAAAATCTTCTCAGAAATGCTTCTTACAAACAGTTTGTGCTTATATTTATAAATAAACAATTTTTACTGCTCTTACGACATTTATTATTAAATATAAGCTTTTCCCTAATTTAAATCTATCTGAGAAGAATCTGAGATGTGCATTAAGTAAATTTAACATTTCTGAGAAGATTGATTTATGGTACTAACATAAATATTGCTGTGAGCTTTGAAATATTTTAAGTTTCCTTCTCCTTTTCTGTTTCTCATCTTCCATTTTCTTAAAATTCTTAAGTTTTAAACTTCGTCATTTAAATTCGATTAAAATTTGCATACATTTTATGTTAGCGATAGTGGAGTTTAATGAATTTATTAAATGAATGAAAACCGACAGGAATTAGCGATAGGCGCGAGTTAATATTTATTAAATTAACTTTTCCCATTAAATCTGAGACTTTCGTTGGATAAATTTAACAACTCAGAGAAGGTAATTAAATTAAGAAACTTCAATCTTACCAGTTTTTAATTTTAGAGGGATTCTCGTCACTATGACAGTAATTTAAACTCCCCGAAAGACTCGATAATGAAAAGTTAAGCTTCAATCTTAATTGAAACAATTTTCTTATCACTTCTTGTGAATTAAATATGCAAATTTAGCATTTCACTTGTGATACTTTAATTCTTCATCCCGCTTTAATAAATTCCAGATAGTAGACAAAGATGAATAAGAAAAATTCTTTTGAATTTCCAGTGAAACATTTAAATTCTCTACAGACATGGATATTGTTGCTTCATAAAATTTTCCCAACTGACTGACTTCAGCCTAACAAAAAAAATCATTTTCCTACTTTAGCTGCTGTTTTTTTTTCATTTTCTTTTTCCGCTATTTCCTTTTCATTCAAATCAGATTGCATGCTCAGTTATTTCCTTTTTGTGCTTTTCAATTTCAGTTCTATAGTAAGCTCATAGGATTTTATTCCAATGATTTGATATGATTTCATTTTTTTTCTACGTTTCTTGAGTTTCTTCATTGATCATCCTTATTAATGTTTGTTGTGATTGCTCGGTGTTCAATGTTGTTTGTATTGTTTTGAAACATTACGGGTTCAGACCCTGATGGTGCAGGTGGCGCGGCGTTCTGCTTCGGTGCTCAAGCGACGAAAATCTCGTAATCGAATGGAAGTGCAATCAGAGCGGAATCACGAAGGCCCATCACCAGCAACAGGAAGTGTCAACGATGTAGCTCATAACATCGCAGCTAACGATTCACAAAAGGAAGGCGAAAGCGAAGTGATTTATTACATGGACGAACCACATGCACCAGGTAATTTTTAAGTATTCAAAATTATTTCCCCATTCTTCCTGCAATTTCCAACATTATTCAACTTCTGCGGTTTATAAAAGAAATCTTGTTGGAAACAATTTTCTGAGAAATGAAGCAGACTTTCGTGTTTTGCTTGTTACAATTTTCAGTCTTGAAGGAAACGATGAAGAAAAAGTTTATTTTGCGGCGTGTTTAATATTTCAAACTATTGAAACACGTTTTATTCGTATCTAAGCTACATCTTACATCCATAACTATAGTTGAGTTGATTTTCCCTCTGAGTCATAAGTTATGACTTTCCGATTTCAGCAAGCAAACATTTCAGTCATGTTTAATGGGCGAATTCAATGTTCTTCTTTTTATAATATTCCTTTTAAAGCCACGCTTTTTAAAGCTTATAATAGATTTTTGTTTCGCGAAAAAGCTTCTCCACTGAAGCACGAAAATACTTGAGAAGTTCATGCAAAATCGTTTCGTAATTCTCCTTTCGCGTGTGGCTTTGTAGCTCCTTCTTATTTGTTTTGTTCCACTTTGAACATTTTGAATCTTCAGATTTCTTGACAAGAAAGAAGGAATTGAAGTGTAATAATTAAAGTCAATCTATGCTGACTTAGATAAAAATTTTCGCATTTACAATAAAAGAAAACTCAGCGCTTTCCATTTGAAAGAGTTATTCGTTCAATCAAACAACAGAAAAGAAAATCAATAGCAATGACTTGGAAAAATAACATCGACGCAAATATTTAATCGTTTCCATCTATTACATAGCAACAAAATGAAGGAAAAAAGTTTCATCGACGAGAAAGAAAACTTGAACTAATTTCTCATTAAAAGCTTAAATCGATTTCAATCAAAATTTTGTTTGATTACATTCAACAGGTAGCAGAAAACGCCAACCATTCATTAGTCAAACAAGTTCAGTAACGGAAGCGCCAAGTGATGAAGTTGAAGCCGAACAAGAAGGCGATGAAGATGTTGAACCAGCGCGAGTAACTCAGTAAGCTTTGATTGGTTTTTAATAAACTTTCATCAAAAATAAACTTTCGTTCTTAGATTAACCGAAGCTCATCGAAACGCCATCCGGGCGATTAGAAAAATTAAATATTTTGTAGCACGACGGAAGTTTCAACAAGCAAGGAAACCCTACGATGTTCGTGACGTGATTGAGCAGTATTCTCAAGGCCATCTTAATATGATGGTTCGAATAAAGGTGCGTTCAGAGACGTACAACAACCAAATCCCCATTCAACATTAATTAATCAATGTTTTGTAAATAATTTATTGGCACACAGGAACTTCAAAGACGCTTAGATCAGACACTTGGAAAGCCTGGTTCTTATTATGCTGGTATGGATCGTGTGGGGAATGTGAAGCCGATGACAGTTGGAGCACGAATGTATCGAGTGGAGCAGCAGTTAAATTCAATGGATCGGAAATTAGAGCAATTAGTTCATGCAATTAATAATCTTACGATTCAACAGCAGAGAATGATGCCGCAACAACAGCCACATTATTACAGCCACACTTCCGGGCCACTTGCTTTACCGCCAGTTTTCGATAATTTTAACCATCAATATCAAGCGACAGCCACTGGCATGACAGCACAACAACTGCAAGACTTGCAACTGCCTGCAGGGCCTTCAATGATTAATACTCCTGTTTCATCGATGCAGCATCCACCGCTTGAGGATGACGTATAATATAAAAAGGAGATGCTGATATAAGAAGAGAGCACACAACTTGTGAGTACTTCATAACAATCGTAGAACAATTAAATAATTAAACGAATATCTTATAATCTTAAGTAGTGGGTAAAAGCAAGTGATAAAAGTAGTGAAATTAACTTTTCATTTCAACACAAAAAATGTTTTCCCTTAATTTGAAAGATGATTGAATGTTAAACATTGAAACTTGTCAATCATTCAATCAATTTTAGATTTTAATTTGATTTTTCGGATTATGCGACAAGACAATTTGTCTCTCGCAAGACAAAAAGCACAATGTGAATTTAATTAAAGTTAAACGGAAAGGAAACTTAAGCGAGAAATGTTTAAAAAAATCGATAAAGATGGAAGAAGTTTACTTATGTAAAGTCGAGATTTAATTAAGCGAGTATAATTAATCACGTAGCGTGTAGGAAATATTTAAAGGAAAATGATAAAACCACTCATTTGAATTAAACTTTTAATTAAGAACATTCTATTCAAAGTGAAAAGATAAAGTCATAAATAAATTCAGATTTAAGTATGAATAAATCTGCAGTTAGAGGTAAAAGAACTTTTTTTTAGCTTACTTAAGATTACAATACTTACTAAACTAGAAACAGTAAACATCGACTATCATTAGTGAAATTAAGAAAGATAGAAATCTAACTAATTCATAAGTCAACGAAAACTCTCTGATGCTGATAATTGTGATTCCATTTGTTGATTTGACAATGAAGAAGACAAAAAAGTTGAGAAACAAAAACTAATTGTGAAATCTTTTGTAATTAAGAATGTGCGGTGTCGTCTTTCATTGCGTCATGTTTCTCAATTCATTGTTTAAAGTTTCTCAATAAGAAATCACAAAAATTTATTTTTACTTTCTAAGGTAAATTAAATTTGCATAAATTCATTCTAGAACATTATGCGCGCTTATCATCAATTTAAAAGCAATACAGGATGACCTTTCTGAGCTTTACATATTTACATTGCAATCAACATTATTGAATTACGATTGTAGAGTTTCCTTGGACGAAGTTTCTCTTATGCTGTCTCTTGAATATTGAAAGTGCAAACATCTCAAATTTTCCTTACGCTACATAAATAAACATGGAGAAGCTTTATCTTTGATTTTCATTGTACATAATTCTAATAACAATTTCCAACTCAATAATTTTCTGATATTATTTAATATGCGTAAGAAAGCGTAAGTAAATTGAGTAGAAAACATAATCATGATGAGTAGGTTCATAAACATACATAAATATATGAAAGGGAAAGTAAATAAAATTTTGTTTAATTTTACATTATTTATCATCGAAAAAGCATACATTTTGTACATCTAGACTAATGCTGTGATCATAACATTAGAATCAGAATTCTTGAAGCGAAAGAAAATAATTAATTTGGAAATATTTATGTTGATACTTCAAATTCTCTTCAATAAATTTCTTTCGTCTTCATCTAATCAAAATATTTTTGAATTGTTGTGCAAGAATAATTTGAAATGGTTTCGTTATTTATTTTAAATTCTTTCATCTGATTTGGCAGAAGCTAAAAATAAATCCGAGTTCAGTTACTCATAATCTTTAAGATTTTGTATAATTGATGCTTAAACAATAATTAAGAAATTACAGCAAAGGCTTAATAACTTCAAAACAATTCCTTAAGAGCTTAAAAATCACACACAAACACATATCCAACAACACAATCACTCGTTTTGTTATAACTTTCATTTTTATAAGAAATTAGTGAGAATAACTGAAAGATGAAAAACCTAAGAATTATTTTATTTTATATACATAAAGAATGAAACAAATTTAAGATATTTCACGGGTCCAATCCTTTTGCCTAACCTGCTTAATTCGTGAAATATTTAATTTCACGAGTCCCACACTAAAACTGTTGTTCATAATTTCATGATAAACAAACATTTCAAACAAATCAAATGCAGATAATGAATTAAGGGAAATATTTTCTTGTAATATCTAAACGTCATGCTTTTAATATTAAGATTGATGAAAAGGAAAATCATTTCTTAGTATGCATCTTGGCAACATTTCCTGTTAAATTGCTTTGTATTCTGAAGAGCCTTTCATCAGAGAAAGCATAATTCTATTCAAACAATGCTTCATTGTTATGTTTCTCTCGAGTTTTCCATTTAAAACGTCTCACAATCCTTCATAAACGAGAATCAAGTTTTCTTTTCTAAATCTACCGTAGAGGCCTGAATAAAATGACAACAGTTTTTAATGCAATCTTGCGAAACTCAAAAGAATATTTAATTATTATGTATTAACATATTATAGAGAGACAAAATATATTAAAATAACATAACTTGAAAGTTTAAAAAGCGGCATTGGCAAAGCTTTAAAAATTGTAAAAAATGGTCTAATAAAGACAGAATTTCTTAATGCTTTAATATTTCCTTTAATTAAGTGTTGAGAAGCAGCAGAATCTTGTCAACACTTGCTGCATTATAGAATAGAAACTTCTTAGATAGTTAACATAAGTTTTTCGTACTCTGAAACGGCAACGAATTTTTCTGGTTGAGTAAATATTTAAATTGAATGAGATAAAGATAAGAAAAATAAAGAAAAGTTTTCTTCCATGCTAACTTATGCTATAAACTTTGTTCTTATGTTGTTATGTTTTGCTTAAAAGACTTTAACTTGCTACAAATTGTGAAATGTGTTAATCTTCTTGCGTTCAAATGTGAAACATTTCCTCGCAAATGATTAAAAATTGTACAAAAAATTTCGTAACTATTTGCATGAAAATCTTAAAATAACTTTTTTGAAAAGAAAGATTGAACAGATTTAATCTGAATCTATTCTGAGTTATTGCCTATTACTACCATTACTTGTTTTAAAGTGACAAAAGATTTTAATGTACTGTAAAGAAATATCATGATGAAAACTTAATAAAAACATTCTCTAAAACTTACCTTAATGTCTCTTACGAATATTTCTTTTTTTTCTTTTCAGAGCATAAATTTCTTGCTTACACTATTTCAAGATTTTTTTTAATGCACAGTGATAAAAGTTTGCAGCAATTATTTTTGTAAGAGGAAAAAATGTAGAAATGTTTCACTATAATTTCTTATGAGTGTTTTGAAACTTCCATGAATGTTTCTCACTTCTTTTATTTCATATTTTTGTTATTGTTACTAAAAATAATAAGAAAAAGATTTTTTAGAAGAAGTTGAATGTGAACGTTTCCATTCACTAGAACATGAATTACTAAAGCTTATAAAAATGAGTGTAAATCATTAAAAGGTTGAGATTTGGTTTGAGTAAGCTACACAAATCACTCAGAGAGTTTGAATGCTGATAAAGTTCTTATCAGAAATTCGTAGAACTCAAGCAAATGATTTTGTTTTTAAACGAGTAAAGTTATTTTTTATTTACGAGATGTATGTGAAAATCATGTTGAATAAAATCATTCCTGATGAGGTTCTAAATTTGGAATAAAGAGCATTAAACTTTGATATCATTCAATTGAAAGGAGTTGGAATTTATGAGCTCTAAGAATGACTAACATTTCTTGCTTTCAATCAAATAAATATGACCATTGACTTCAGAACAAAAGATTTTTCCAGTTATTGTGAGAAGGATAAGAATAATAATTCAATCAAATGCGGTGAATAAAAATAATGATTAAGAAAAGTTTCGAAATGTTCGACAAAGTTTGACGAATGTTTAATGACAACTATAATAAAGCAGAACTCGAAGTAAAATTGCGTCGTTTCATTGTTCATTATAATCATTCATTAAGTTAGTTGAAGCAAAAGTGGCATTTATTATTCATAAATCGTATTTAGATTTTTCAAGTTGATAGGATTTTGTTATGTTTCGTGATCTATAAGCAAGCTCAGGCGACATTTTTTCTTTTCCTTTCTTTTTCATACGACAACCAAGCTAATGATAGTAATTTTCACTGTGAAAAACACGCAAAAGTGATATTTAAGGCTTGTGTTTGTGTGGCATTAATGAAATTGCCATGTTGGGAGACTCTTTAGGTCAGCAAACTTTATGTCGAAATGTCCCAGTATAAGCTAGAAAGTTTTTTATGATTTTTCCTGCTTGCAGTGTTACAAATACCTTCGTCATTCTAACTGAGTTTTTATATTGTCCACCGCTAACCTTTTCCAATGAATTTATATTTGGATGGTCTTAATAAGGATTCATGAATAAATGAAAGAATTCTTCGCAAATGACCAACTCAGGCTAATAAATTCTTTTGTGGAATTTTGACACAAGTGATTGATGTGGCCTTGGTTGTAAGTTACAAAAGCTTAGGAGAAATTATTAAGTTTTTCTTATCAATCGGAATCATAAAAACTAAATCATCGATTATTGAATGCTTTTGTTTATAAGATAAAAATTATTTCTTAACCTTTATTCGTGCAAAGAGACATGAATATTTGATAATGAGATAAATTTGGAAAGAAGCGAGCAAGTTTTGTTGATTCATCAACAACTTGTTGACATTTGAGACATGTTTGTAGAAAACGAAACAAAATATTTTAATTATTTAATCGTCAAGAACTTTTATCATGTTGATTAGAGAAACTTCTTTTCATTGATTCATTGAAGTCATAAAACATTCGAAACTATTTGTGAATGAGAAGTTTGTAATAAATTTAGATATAAATTATATTAAGTGAGAAAACCCTTTTCAGTATCAATATTTTATTTCACTTTGTATTAAATTCAACATACATCCGACTGTTACGTTTGTAAAATTGATTTCCGTATAAAACAGAAATATTCAATTTAATGTCGATCGATATCCTTTAGGCGTATACGATTTCCGATACATGGAATGAATAATAAATTTATGTTTTCTGTTGAAGTGCTTTTACTATCTATTCGTTGTAGATTCAGAAATTATAAATGTCTACATTAAGTGACATATCTGTAATTTATTATTCATATCTGTTTGAAACCAAACAAAAAAGGAATTTTTTACAAGTATCTAATTGGACAATCAAAATAAATTTTTCATTTAAGTGGCTTCAAATTAACTTTGTTTTAAGCAATATTTATGGTGGGAATAATTAAAAAAAAAAGTTCCTGAAGTTTATTTATAGCTTTGCATGCAACATAAGAGAACAAGGAAACAATTTAATCTATTTTATTTCTGTACAGAATATTTTGATACTTATCTACCTGTTATGCTTCGAAGTATTCTCATGTCATGTCGAAACACGGAAATTCATTTATGTTTGATGTTACAAACTCATATGCAGACATAAAACATTGGCCAAAATACATTCACTCGTCTACCTTTCTGCTTTTAATCTTCATTGCCTTCGATCACGTAAAAACCCTCAAAGCCTCTTTTTTAAATTACAAAGTGAATGGCTAATGCTTTACCCTTAAAATTCCAATGTTTTAAGCCCTTCTACAATGCAATACAAGCGAAAATATGTTAAACGAAGAGAAAAATTGTTTGATGAAAAAAGCTTCCTGTCTAAACTTTTTTACATTAATCTCAAGAAGCTTTAATGGGTTTTTGTAGTTTTCTTTCCCGATTAATCGCTTGAAGGATGAAAGCAACAAAATTGTAAAGAGAAGAGAATAAAAGTATTGCGAATATCTAACAAGCTACAGCATAAAGGACCTTTTGTGATGAACAATGACTGCGTACAAAAATCCTTTGTAAAGTACAAGCGCCTTTAGCAGTTTCCTTTATACTTTTGAAACATTACCTCGATTCTATCGATTGTTGAATCTTTTTAAGAAGAAAGAAATTGTTGTAATATTTCATTAAGAATGTTTCTTATGAATCTAATGTGAAGAGCAGTTTGGCAATTTCTTCAGCTAATTTATTACCTTTTGATGAGGCTGGGCTGAGTATTATTGAACCCGAACATTCATCATTGTTCTCTTTTTATAACTTCTAACTACAACTGCCATTAAGCACCAGTAGCAACAGCCTTTCCTCCTCTAATTTCATCTACCTAACGTTGGCTTTTCCACATAATTAAATATAAACAATTCATTGTAGCCTCTTGTGCAGATAGAAACAAACTTTAAAGAATTATTTATTTTATTTTCTCTCGCTTTTGAAGCTCAAACAATTAACAATAAATTTCAATTTTATGGTAACGACAATCTTGTATATTATTTATTGACTCTAAATGTATTTTAAGTAGAAAAGGAAAAAGTAAAGCTTTTTAAGTTCCGGTTATCCCATGGCATATGGCGCTTTCTTATGTGTAATCACAAAGACGATACCTTCAGCTCTATGGTGGTAAAAATAATAATTCAACAGATTAAAAGAGTCTCCATAGTATTCTGCTTTAATTCTTTTTCAAATCATCAAAGAATTCAACTCACTTTCGTTCACAATGTTCTCCCATCATGATTCGGTTAATGCCAAGCTTATTACGAACTTTTTGCTTCAGATTACACCACCCGAACACATATTGGAAGTAGCTTTCACATCGAAATCCAAAGAAGCCTATCTCGCTATTAATAGACTCAGCGAAATATTCTGCGATTAAACATGACATGGAGGGAAAAAAGTTTTGTTAGCTGATGAGTTGTATGTAAGTAATTTAAAAAATTTATAAATGTTTATTAAGGTGCGCCATTGAGTGACACTGAAGCTTTCTTCAATATTTAAACACGAAAGTCGTCATTTATGCAGAAATCCTAATAAATTGTTGGAAAGCGAATCAAGAGAAGGGAAATATTTATCTATTGGATTTCAATTTCAAACTTCAATCAGATGTAGAAACAACAGGTGCTTTCAGATAATATTTCCGTTTTCTTTTATATTTATTGAGCACCAAAATAAAAAGCGATTTGTATGGAGATAAGCATGAATTGTGAAATTTGATTTGAAAAGGATGTTTGAAGATTTTGGATAAAAGATGGAATTGAAAATTGTGTGGGAGTGTGGGAAACAATAAAGTTTAGTTACCTAATGCCATCATATGAGAACAAAGGTTTTCATCTGAAAGAACATTAAAACATTATTATATGTAAATCGATTAATGTTGAACATAATGAAAAGAAAACAGAGAGAAGAAAATTATAACCAGCGAGCGGTTGTACTGATGCAATACACACTCCGCTTGTAATTCCATACTTTTTGCCTTCACACATGCCGGCTGTAAAAACAAAGAAAAGTGTCGATGAGCATAATTCACGCATTGTATGTATCAGTTATGTCATTTTCATTTAATTATTTTCTTTTGATATATTTTGCAAAGACTTGCTTAATTAACCTGAAATTGCCCATTGTTCATGAAGAAGTCGATGTGTCCGCATGCTTCTAATTTCCCGTAAACGCCCGAATTCGTATGAATAACATCAACAAAATTTCTGAAAGAGTTTTAATAATCTTTCAATAGACAAGTCACCTATGGTTGAAGATCTTCTTACCCATCGGTTGAGTCGAGTTTCCAATGTTGACGTGCTGTTGCGAAAAAGGGTAACGCCGGATCCAATCCTATTAAAAATTGATTGTCAACATGTTAAAGAGATGAAGTATTACGACAATTTTATTACCAGTTATCCTATTGAATTTGACCCCTAAAGACTTTTCAATTGCATTGCCTTAACGACGGGTAAAGAAGAAAAAAAAGAGAAAAAAAATTATAGCATACAACTCGCTTTCATAAGAGCCACAATAAATTTAATATCGGAATGGTTATTACTTGCAAAAGAAGCAACGTGAGCGCCAAGTGAAAAGCCTATGGCATGAACATTTGATGCCTTAAAACCTTCATTGTTCTCTTCCATCCCTAAAAGAAATTGAGCTGTACATTCGCCAGCTTGCTTTGTATTCAAGGCAGCTGATGGATAGCCTAACAAAAGAAAATTTCAGTCATATTAAATTATTTGCAAGCTTTACATACACGGAAGCCTTGCCAATCGACTCCAATCAACAACGATCACCATCGTTTCTGGGTTTCGTAAATATGCTGAAAGAGAAGGAAATGAAAAAGTTCTTTGACATTGACTGTCAACTGGTTCGATTGAGAAGCAAAATTGACATTCAAGTTGTGTTAGAAAATTTAAATTCCTAAAGATTTCATTAACCAAACAATTTTCATGACTAAGAAATAACAAAAAGATTCAATAAGCATAAAACTATCAGCAAAAAGATGAACATTGTAAATAAATTACTAGAAAACTGTTAACGGTTTGGTCTCTCTTGCATTCAAGAGTAAGAATTACAAACTGTCGTGAGATAAAAAAGAAACATGAAAAGTCATACTCAAAGTAAATGAATGTATGTCTCAGATAGTTGTGCAATTAATGCAGGTTTAGTTAGCGTTCAGAAAATATGCAGTTTTATTTAATTCAATGAAGCGTTTACCGTTTCGAATTTGCTTGAATCCATTGGCATCTAAATGGCCACCATAACCATGAATTATCATCTTAAAGTTCTTCTTTATCGTTGCATTGTAATCAAGCTCGAGATTCGGTGAAAGGTTGTCAAGGAGAATCGGCTGATTTAATGGCGTATCATTCGAATATAAAAAGAATTGAATCGAATTATTGGCACACGGTTCGAGGAAGCTCAGATAACATGGACCAAGTTCAAACTCTTTCGTGAAAATTTCTTTGATAAACTTAAATATCACAAGAAGGCTCACGAAAATTATTTTGTTTTTCACTAACAAACTCATCGTGGACTTTTCTTCTCTTTTCACCACTTTCACCACGACTTCCACGTGAGTTTCTTTAAGACTTTTTCACACTAAAGGAAAAATTTCTCTTGACTCTCTTTTCACTTTTCTCTGCTGTTTAATTTCTCATTAATGGAAAATCCTTTAATTTTTCTCCACTTCACTTTTACTTCTATTTATTCTTCGCGCCACTGTTTAACTGAGAAATAAATTGAAGACTGTTGTCCGCTCTTTCGATTCAATTTAATATGTTTACATCGACAGACGTAAAGCCATACATTGGTAGTGACGTAAATGAATTTCGCCAGCTTCAAGCATTAAAATCATTTCACATTGCCAAGTATGAAAATGGCACAGTTTTAAATTATTTATTTTTCTTTTAAATGCACTTGATTTTAACTCTCCGTTTTAAGCTTTACATTTTTTAATTTATTTATTTATATATTTATTTATTCTCTCTCAACTCTCAATCTCAAAAGCGTCGAATTTCTTCTTCAGTTGAGTAAGGCAAGCGTGATGATCATGAAAATGTTAACTGTTGAATGATTTAAACGAAACTAAATAATCTTCTTGCATAATTATGTTATCACGTGCTATGATAAGTGATATTGATTCAATGAAAAACTCATTCATTTCACTGTCACGCTAGCACCGATTTACTTTAATTACACTTTGATGCCATAAATATCCACCAAAACTTCAATGTTTTATTATAACATTACTTTAATTGAAGGGGAAAAAATTTAAACGATTTTTATGCTTCCGTAGCGATACGCAAATCACGAATGTCGTCGACAATTAACTGTAGAAAGAGTTTCGGTTGTTGACACAAAAACTTCTAATTTGGGGAAGACAATAGAAAAGGATGGAACGACTTGTAGCTTGTAAGTGAGTTAACGAAGTGTTGTTTCTTTAACTTGATTTAAAATCTCAACGTTTACACTCCCACTTCAGTTTTCATTGGTTTCCACATGAAACAATCTGCAATTCTTGTTCATTGAGTTTTAGAATGGCTTTGAAGTCTCCCCACAAAAACAGAAAGAAAGATTTATTATCTATTTTTGCTTTTGAACTTCTATTTTGAAGCATTGCAAATGACGGCATGGCAAATGAAGATTATGACATAGAGTGGAACAAAAAGGATCGTAAAACAACACGACATTCAATGTTAAACGAAAATAACCTCTGGGTCACTAAAGCAACATTCAATTTATGGATGAAAGTGCAGAAAGGTGAAATATTCACAAGAAAATTATTTGTTACGCAAAATATGATAAAATTTTAATAAATGGCGACGATAACAATTTCAATTTTATTGATTTGAAAATTACTTTTATTGCTTTCAACAACCATTGATTGTAAAAATATAAATCAGAAATCATTATAATTATTATTATTTTAATAAGTAGGTAGATAATGCGCTTTTATAATGCAACTATCATTAGTTAATGATAGTAAATTGAAATGAAATTTAAATTGAAGATAGTCAAATAGCAAAATTGAGTTATTAAGTGTCTCGGTACTTAGTTGTTGTCATCAGACTTTAACACAACAATCTAACGTAGATATTGTAAAATATTTAACTTATTTACCATTTTAACTTAGAAAAGACTGCAACAGAAGGTGAAATTGAATATCTTTCTGTGAATGCTTTTAGTGTGGTCGGAAAAGTTTAAGCGACACACATTTGACGCTTCAATTTGGTTCAATTAGCTTGTAAATCTTTCCTTAAAAACATAAACATTTTTACATGTCAACTAAATATTTCCTAAAGCTTTTAACAATCGATGGATGTTAAATTAAATATTCACAATATTTAAATCAACTCGTTCCACTCTGGTGCTTCTAAACAGCACCTTTTATCGCCGATGTCATTTGCATGCTTTGGACAGAAAGGCGGATCGGAACCTTTGAAACAAAATGATCCGCTTGCGCTTGAAGAAAATAAAAGAAAAAATGTTTAAAAATAAAAATGAAAGAAAATAAATTCAACTCACGATTTCGGTGTTGAATGTCCCATTGGAATCCCATAATTTAGAGCAAAGCCGTAACGGCTTTTCGGAATACGTCCAGGCTTTGATGTGTTTGGAACAAGATTGACACCTGATGGACATTTCCTGAGACAAGGCTCAGCTATCATTTCACTGCTGTCGAAAACTGACTGAGCCAAATAACAAATCGCCCAAATATGCGAACATAAATTCACATTTGTTGTGTTGCTGCAGTAGGGTTGTCTGAAAGATTCAAAGATGTTTATCTTTAAAGTGATTCCTTCATATTTATGTTCAGATATCCTGACCTTCTTCCGCCATTCACACAAAAATCGATGTGCCCAATTCTGCCGCCTTCGCCATAATATCCTGCATTGGTATGAATGACTTGAACTGATCGAGCATCGCCATTATCCAATCGATTATTATTTCCCGGTCTAATCAATGGACGTGCTGGATCCAAAGCGATGATTCTTTCCAAACGGAAATTCAAATGATTCGCCATCAAACCACAAATGTGAGCACTAATCGAATGTATTTATTATCAGATTAATGTCATTCATTTGTTTTATTCATAACTTACCCTAATGAATGTCCAACACAAGTCGTTTTATCCGGACGCAATCCAGCATTTCTCAGAAATGTGAAGCTTTTCGCTACACAATGCGCAACTGTTTTCATGTTATGAACTGCTGCGATACTGATGTTATCACAAAATCATGCAATCAAATGATAGAAAGAAATCATAAACATAAAATTGTTTATTACTCACTAGCACGGAGGTTGACACAGCGGTGACCAATCCACCACGAAAACGTTGTATTCGCCATGATTAAGGTATGCATCACGAGCCACTGCCATCGGTAGTAAATCATCTCCACCAGCATAACCGTGAACTAAGATTATGTTTTCTTTGCTGCCATTCCAAGCACTCATTCTAAGCCAATCAGTTTCTCCAACATCCAACTGCATGAAGTCAAACAATTTCAAACATTTTTAACAACTACAAAAATTTATTCTTCTTTCTTTTACGTAAGCAATGCTTGCATATTCGAGTTCATGATCAAAGATTCAAATGAAACGAAATGAAATAAATTGCAGGTATTCTCTTAAATGAAAACTCATTGAATGAATGAAAAATGTTTCAAGGTTGCACAACTGCACATGACAACTGTTAGTTTGCTCTGCTACATATGTTGACTTGATTTTTGAACGCTAAACGTAAGACGATCTTTTTTCATGTCCATAAAACTTATAGCATTACATTTTAATATATTTACACAAGCATGTGTTGTTTATGTATCACCACATGGACTAAACATTCAATGCCTTTACCATTGATTCAATAAACTGCAAAATGCATTTTATGATGCAGGCAATGACGTTGATACAATCACAGTGACCGGTTTTCTTCATAGCAAATCAACAATATGTTTATATGAAAATAATTACGGTACAAGCATACGAAACTTTTAAACCCATTACATTGAATCTTTCAAGTTTGCCTTGCATTAGTTCAAGGTCGGAGACAAAACAACTTACCCACAATTTACCGCGATTCTTTCCACCATTTACACTCGTGTAAAGTATGACATTAATGTCTGGGTCTGGACAAATATCTCTTTCATTGCCATACTTCCACTTGCAATCATCTCTTGTTGTATTGAAGGCAGAAGGATTTCCAAGGAAAAGTGCTTGACTTATGATGTTTTGTGCATTGGAATCTGCGAGAGAAAGCAAGGCATCGATAACATCACTTTGATTGGATTTTCAGAATTATTTATCACTTACAAATCAACACACCGCAATACATTGCGAAACTTCCAACCATAAACTTTATTAAAATCATTTTGATTTATTCAATTTTATTCACTTAAATGTTCAATGCTTTGAAGTTTTATTTATCACGAATAATTTTGCATTCCTTAAAAGAAGAAGACGTTTCAGTAAAAGCAGGAGATATTCTTCTTGTTAACCATTTGAACGCTGCAGATCGAGTGACATAATAGTTTTAAATGATAAATATTTTTATACTGCGATTGGTGCTTCTACACTTGATCGTAGTTAAGCGCAAAAACATAAAAGCACCAAGCAAACTCGATAATTATTTATAATTCTTGTTACGATTTCTTTCAAGAACGTTATTGTGTTGCTTAGTTGTTTCTAATGATAAGTTATAGCTTGTTACGTTATTTACTGACGGAACCAACAGAGTTAAATAAACTCGACTTGCACGTACGCAATGCCAGTTTTCATTCATATTCTAATCTCATAACCAGCAGTTAACGGTTCTGTTCGTCATTCATCGTTCTCGCTGGGCATTTCTACAATAAGAACAAACAAAGTCCACCAAATAAACGATGAATTTTGTGAAATAAAAATTTAATTCAGTTACCTTGCTTTTGGCAGTTTCGTTTTTATCGAAAATTTATTCACTCATTCGAAATGCTTTCCGAATTCATTCAACGGATTCAGTAAACAACACAACTGATAAAATATTTAATTTACTTATTTTTATGTTGCAGTTTGAAAGTGAAAAAGATTTATTTGATTGATTGAAAATTTTCTATATTTTTTGTGCTTTTCTTAATGTTTAACGTTTGATATGACTTCATCAGACTTGAAAGAAATTTTTTGCTTTCCAACTTGTTTCGGCTTTTGCACTTTAGGGCACCTTCAGGGCATCAATGATGTTAAGCAACGAAATGCAAATTAAAACAGTGAACCAAAAATTAACAAGTTACAATAAATAAACTAAAGTTGGGTGCAGCAGAAAGGCCCTGAAGAACGCCCTTAAGGGAAGATTGAAACCAGTCGGAAGAAACCTGATTTGACCAGATGTGACTTTGAATTTTTAAAACTCGAACCACATCAATCTTGACACAAATTAAATGCATTTCATCTTTCTAAACACTGAACTGAATAAAAAAACCTTCATCATGAAAAGCTTGACACGGAAGATTAGAAAAAGTGACAGAAAGTTAATTGCCTTTGTTTGGGTTAATTATTTAGGGTTGATTTATGATGGAAAATTCTCTCTTTGAGTCATGAATTGTTGCTGCTGATAAGTTGTAAATACATTGTTTATTAAGTCATTAAAACAGCAATCGCTGTTCTTTTGTTCTTCGCATGTTACATGCAAAGCAATTACACGTTTTCCTCTCGATTTTCACGACATAATCTGTTGCACGATGACGTTGATTGATTTAAGATTTATGAATGATTTTGAGGTTGATGACACTAACTGAACGGATACATCGAAAGATTTCTATCACAATTTACCATAAATTAAACAAAACAAAAGAGATTGCATTCCGTTAATTTAATGAAATTTTATACCTTTTAGCATTGCAACAGAAGAATCTTAATTGGTTGAAAACGAAAGTTTTTCATTTACATTTTGTTTTGTTGAATGATTCTTTGTGAAACATGTAAACATAGAATAAATGAATACATTCTATTAAATATTTATGCTATGTAGGAAGGTTTGCTTGGAATTTTTTGTAGTTTCTCGTAGAAAAAGTCTCGTGAGTGTCAAAAGAGTTTTTTTCTTTCAATATTTTACTGTTCCTGGTCACGTGTCTTCAATGAAGCTTTTACATTTCATTTCTGAAATTGTTGCATCTAATATAGGCTAAACATGTGACTAGAAGGAACGATGACAGTTTGAAAGAAATTTTATGATTATTTAAGTAGTTAAAGAAATTTCTGTAAAACATGAGAAGAAAAAATTGTCAAAAAATTGACACGAGAGAAAACTGAAAATATCAAAAAAATGAGATTGATAAGTCGAGCAGCTTACCTGAGTAATCAATCTTGTTGTGTTGTGTTCAGTTTTGAAAAGTTCATTCAGACAAATTTTGAATGAGATTGAAATAATTCACATTTAGAAAAACATTTCCACTTTTTCCTTCTTTAAATATTTCTGTAAGCATAATTTATGAAAGTTCAAGAGAAATTCAATGATGAATTTTAATAAAATTGAAACAACTTTATTGAATGAAATTCTCACTCCAAAGACATAAGAATTCCAAAAGAAAACAGAAAATAAGATCCAATCAAAGAATATTAAGGAAATGATGCAAGTTGACACTAAAATCATCAGAGATACCCGGCCGAAGTACGGTTTACAGGTAACTCGTCATACGCAGAAGATTATCAAATTACTTATCGATATCTTCAGTTAATTAGTCGTCAGCTTACGGGGAATTGTGCAGTATATAAGAGAAAAGCTTTCTCTTCCTCATATCTGCACGGTTCTTAACCTCATCCGCCGCCCATAGGTGGACTGCAGACATCACTCATTCTACCTATTCGTCCAATTCTTCGTTCTGGTGGCCTTGGGTTGAAATTAAAATTGTAAATATTGAATTGAAACATAATGAAATGATGAATGTTACCTTCTTGATCCAGGACCACCCCCGCCACCACCAGGTCCCCCTCCTCCACTTCCACCTCGATAGTCTCGAGAATATCTCGATCCACCTTTGTTTACATTTTCACCAAAAAGAGTTTTGAAGCTAAAAAAAAGAAGTTTTTGAATTTCTTCCGGAAAGTTTTAACTTATTTAAAATTTTACTTACAAGTAAGTCAGAAAGTTCCATAATCCATAGAAGAATAATGTAATTTTTGTTAAGAATGGAGGACTCTCCATCAGAGTTCCATCTGAAAAAGGAAGTTTGTAAAACATCAAAATTTGATGACGAAATTTCTTGAAAACACAAAATCTAAAAGTCTCTTAATCTTCTTACCACTTGCCACGTATGGCATTGTGTTTAATGATTTAAGGTACAGCAATTAAATTATATTTACTATATTATTTACTATCACGATATAAATTATTGAACTAAATTAATAAAAACAGAAGGAAATCTTGAAAAAATGTTGAGTCAGATTAGAAAACCATACAACATCTCCAAGGGGTATAAAAACGGCATTGGTGCTTGAGAACCTTACAATACTTTACATTCTCGAAGAGCTTTCAATTTATAATCTTTCAAAAGCTTCCAATTCAAAAACAACGTAAAATACTTTGATGAATATTCATCAGAATTTATTTTTAAAATACTGTTACAGTATAATGATATATAAATGTATAAAATTCATGAATAAAAAGAAATTATTTGATCACATCTTAAGCAGTAAATAATTCTTATCGAATTGATTCTTAACTTATGAAAGCTACTTAGAAAAAGCCTCCCTTAATCTGTTCGTCATCACTGCACAGTCCCTGATAGTAATAATGTCTACCCGTTAAACAGTGCGAGGCAGTTTTTCCTTTTTTATAAACAGGCAGGGTGTAAACATTAGTCCACGAATAATTGCATGCAAAGACGTGAACTCTGTAATTGTAGTTGTTCATTCTTTGTGTAAACTTCACAAGGCCACATCCGACTGTAAATTCAATAAGAAAAAAGTTTAATTGAATAATCTTAAATTTGAACGTTTTAATTCTTCGCACCTTTGCTTTGTTTATCATTAACCTGGAACAAAAAATTAAAAAAAAAGAGACTCATTTATAATATTAAGTTCTACAATCAAAGAACTGAATGAAATTACCATCAATGTGAAGTGGCCAATCGCTGGACCATTTGAACGGTAGAAACCATCAATAACTGCTGGATTAGCGTCTTTGTATTCGATATACCATTCAGTAGTAAAATTTCTGATTGCCCAGTCAACTGTGTGATCATCAAGAAGCCAACCAAGTGCAAGATTTTGTCCGGCAAATGCAAATGATCTCGTGTTGCGACACTATGGAGTTATGCGATTTAATTGCGTTGTAAAATAAATAAGTTTATGAAAATTACCTTATCGTGTTCAATTTCACAACTCATTGCATTAAGCACTGCAAGATGAGCCAACTCGTCATCCCATTTTAAGGCGCCCATTCTAACAGCTGAGGGAAAGCCTGGCGTCCTACCTTCAGCAATTGTGTTGCGATGATCATTATGCTTGTGTAGGATTAATCGTTTTGAATAGTCATCCAGCTCAATAACGCGCGCATCAGAACTGCACAAGTGGCCAAAGTGTCCTTTGTTGACACAACCAATGTGCTTTTTATTGCGGGGACATAAACCAGGTTCACAATAATCATAACCATATGGAGCTGACTTGTAATCAATTTCATTTGTGCTGATCGGTGATACTGCATGAATCTCTTTCGTTAAATAAAAAACGATCACGGCTAAAACTGATACGCCAAAGAGAAGAACAAAAGAAATCTTCTGAAGTTTTACACGAGCAAATAAACAATTATAAGTGAATTAGAATGGAAACTGTTTTTATGTTTCGAGAATGTCTTTAAGATTTAAAAAAAATCATCACTGATGTGCTTAATGTTTGATTTAATTTTTTTGTTTCTTTTTCTTTTGAATCCCTTACATCTATTTTTAGAAAAGAAAAAAAAAACTTAGACAATCAACAACAAGAACGATGTTAAAAAAAACTTTGACAACGATTTTTTATACACATCATCGCGATATTTTCGTTCATGATTTATAGACGCTCGCGTTGCTCGTGAAGCAATAAAGTCGAAACTCAACTCAGAGTGCTTAATGTAAACTCCATTAGCAAACAAGCGCACAAAAGTCTTTGTTGTTCCTTGTTTACATTTGACATTATCCTTGACCCTTGGTGGCGCGCCGCGTCAATGATTGAACTGATTGGTAAACGTTTCAATGTCCTATCGAAAATGTAAAACGTCTGCCGAATCCATAATTAATAAAAGAGTTCTCGGTCGATGTCAATTCAAATAAAACGAAGACCATCAGAATCAGTGCTAACTCAATACCACAATATTCAAGTTGAAGTGCTTTGCTTTAACCACCGATGAAAGATGGAAGATGAAAATGAAAGTAAAACCGGACAAAGACGAGTGAAGAAGACTTTAAAACTGGGCAAACGGCTCTTCTTTTTATTTTAAAGTCATTTTAAAAGCTAATAAATTATCTTGAATCTTTTGATATATTTTTAATTATTTGTAAATAATTGAGGAAATAAATCAACAAAAAAAAATTCTTCTTCAAGGCACGTGAGAGGAAAAATCATAAATTTGCAAAAATTATCGTGATTGATTTAACTGCCGTGTTTTTACAATTTTATTGAATGTTTTAGACTGTCAAGTACTGCGGGAGTTCAACTCGTGCTGAAAGTATTTTTATAGCTTTTAAAAAGGAGCGAAGAGAAGCTAATCAGTCATCATCACGTTTCGAGGTAATAAAATTGGCAATAAATATGTCTTTTGCCCTTATTCATAATGCCATTAATCGTAATTGAAAATCAAGTTTAGTTCTATATTTAAAATAGCTTTGACAAGTTCTATCAATGTAGAAACAATTGCCAAATAAAAGCTTTCAATCCGTTAATCAAATTTAACAGAGTGAAAATGATGAGAAGTAAACAAAAAGTTCCTTTAACCGTTTTGTCAAATAAATTTCCCGTTTCTAAGATATCGATAATGGATTTAACTACCGTTGTTCAGTTAGAATTAATATAATTAGAAACTTACACAATTTCACATCAAACATTGTTCAACTTGGTCAAGTTCTTAAAATATTTACTCAAATAACAAATCGTTTTGTTTCACAAAGAATAATTTTAAATCTTTTAATTTTCCCCGGAGCGAATATTTCACTATACGCGCGTTAAGTGCTGTGCTCAACTAAGCCGTGTAAATCATCATGCTTAATATTTAAAGATTTTTCTCACCCGAATCGAATATGAGAAGATGTTGTTGCCGTTTTGTTTTTTTTCTTCCCTCCGAAAACTCGCTGTAAGTAAGAAGCGCTGAGAGAATATTTACAAAGTCTCCCAAAAGATTTTTAAATGAAAAAAAGAAGAGACTCAAACGTCCGAAGCGGAAAGGACAACTTTCTTTCTTGTCATACCCGAAAAACGAGATAAATCCAGTGACCACACCGCGAAAAATCATCACGCAACATCAGACATAGTGGAGCTATTAAAATTCAGATGATCTTTTAATATTGTGTGAGAAGACAAATGAATAATTTTAACATTTAGCTTAATAAGTCTCTGATTGCTTGCTAAGCTACTTATGTTGAAAAGAACTTCGTGAGTGGCTTGACAAATGATTCATTTATTTATTTATAAACATGACAATCGTTATCAACGTTATCAAATAAATCTTAAACGTGTTGCTTGGTAACAAATAAATATTTTGACAATCAATATTAGATATCATGAAATTATGAATTTATTTATTGGCTTGTGCTTGATAGAACAAGAAATTCTGATCATCTAAAGAATGTCAATTCAGAAAATCAAGTTTAGGCGTTGAACGTTCTTATCATCATCCTAAAATATTTGTTAGGAAATATTATTCTTACAGCCCATCACGTGAACAGGAATAAGCGGGAAAGAGATGAAAAGTTACAAGAGTTAAACAAAAATAAATATTTGTCGGGTATCAAGTTAATCTTAAGTTATTCAACGAAATTGGGAAAACGCGAATCTTTGAGGCCAAGCCCAAGCAAGCAGTCCCGAAAATCAAAAATCATTATCATCTAACAACTGAAACCTGTTTCAGCACCATAAGTTAGTTATCCATTCAACGTTCAATGAATGAATAATTCACCAGCTGCTATTGAGTGAGTTGAAGTTGACACAAAATCCAACATTTTGCTGTTCAATTTTCTTAACAAATGCCAACATTTCTCTCCAATTTCCCGCGCGACTTATCGCAATTAATAAATTTATTTGAATTCGAATTTTATCAGGCTTAGTCACGTTCGACTTACTTTCGGTTATTGAACTGCTTGTGGTCAAGAAATTTAAACAAGTTCTTGCACCAAAATGTGAAAATGTCGCTCATTGACCTGCAAGAATTTTTTTTCCGATTAAATATGCAAGCAATAATATTTGTCTTCACTTTACAATTTGCTGTTACCGCTCGCCGCCAATCGCCACAAATCAAGCCATCAATGAATGAAAAAACGAAACGTGCAAATATTTTTTTTCTAAGACTGCGTCACATGTCTTTATTTTCCTCCTAAAGCTATAAAGTTAATGGCGATGCCCGTTTGTCGCATGTTTATTTACATTTATTTTATGAATCGTTATTATGACCGAAAGATCGTCAATCAAATTTCGCGTGAAATATTTTGCGTCGTAAACAATGTGATGGAATTTTTGCGCTTGTTTTAGGTAGAAAATCATTTTTCTCCGACAATCTTCATTTGTTATTCTCTTTCTTCAACGAAAAAACGTGAATTTAGTTAAGATCAACGAATGTTGTATCAACAATCAATGTAAAGTGAGAAAATGACGCTTTCATTTGTCTTAATTTCTGAAATCACAAGCCAAGTCATGTTGAAGAATTCCCGAATCAACTTCCACTGACGATCATTTCCACTTATCTCAGTATTCATTTGTGTACTAATGATTATAAATTCAAAAACCTCACATGCTTACTTGATTTTCAATCTTATTCGACTATTTTATTATCTACATAACGTAAGATTAGCGAAAACTAATGAATGAAGTTAGTTCATGAATGAATCGTTGTGTGAATTATCGCGAATCTTGTTGTACTTGTTTAAAGTTTACATCAGACATATTAACGTCATGTTTGTTAACAGATCGATTGATACTTTTGCTTATAATAACAACTCTTGGATGTCAAACAACGTTGATAAACCTTGGAATGAAGAACAAAGGTTTAGTGTCGGAATTTCTTGACAATTTACTTATGAAGAAGAAAGAGTTAAATGAATCTTTGGGTGATTTATGTGATGAGAATCTTTGTGAATTAGCAGATGATGGCAGTCGAAGAGAGCATGTTGCATGTATCAAGAATAATGTAAGTGGAGAGAATATTTGAAATATTTTTCAAGCAGAATGATTCGACGATTTTTGTGGTTCTAGAATTATGAATCTTCATGTCCAGTGGAGACAACATTTATAGATTTTAAACTCGAAGAACGAAAGGTTATAACAGGTCTTCATAACGAGATAAGAAATTTAATCGCTTCTGGCCAGAACGAGAGATTCAAGTCTGCTCAAAGAATGGCATTTATGAAGTGGAGTAAATCACTCACTTACGTATCATCATTCAATGTACTCAAATGTGAATTCAGTCATGACAGATGTCGAAACACAAGTAATGTTTGATTTTTCATTAAGCACTTTAAATTTCTTTGAAAAGTAGGAATAAATATTTGCACAATTTCTTCAGAACGTTATAAATATTCCGGACAAAATTTGGGAATTCGTCAAACATCAAATAGAGCTGCTAACCGTACAGAATTGATGAATCATTTTAGCGATCTTATAAGATTGTGGATCGAGGAGAACAAATACTGCAATCAATCATTTATTGACTTCTTCGAGCCTCATCCGAATACTTCGTAAGAACTTTGAAATTTTATTGGCAATAAAAATTGATGGATTGACAAATGTTTTAGAATACAAATTGGCCACTTCACGGTTATGGTTCGCGATGAGAATCCATATGTCGGTTGTTCAGCTGTCGAGTATTTTCTAGACAATGACTGGTTCTATATGATTGCTTGCAATTATGCTACAAACAACTTCCATTCAGAAGGAGTTTACGTACCCGGAAAAAGTTGTTCTGGGTGTCATACTGGCTGTCACGCCAACTACACTGCATTGTGTAGTCAAAATGAAACTTATCTATTAGTTTAACTCAATTGTTGTTGCATTTGTTTAGTTAATTTTAGTTATTTGTGGATATAAAGAGATTTTTTATTGAAAAATAATTAATTTAATTAGTTTTGTAGATAACAATTTAATTAAATTTAATTTAGTTTTCCGGATATAATCTGAAATTAATTAAAATTTAAAATTAACATAAACTAAGAGCATGCTTTTAGTTCTGTTGTTATGTTTAATTAGCACTTAGAACTTGAAATCATTAAAATCATCAGTGAAAAAAGTTTCATGTGCACCCAAATGTCGGCAATCCGCACAACGCAGAAACAGTTTGAAAATGAAACACATAGACGAGAGGAAAGCTTTTTATTTTCCTTTTTTGGAGAGATGGATTAGAAAGAATAATTATAGAAAAATGAAAAGAAGCTGAAGATATTTTCTTGTTCCAACAATTCAGTTTTAAAGTATAAATTTAGTAGAACTTTAATTATTATTTTTTAAGAAAATCAATGCCAAATGAAAACTTTTGTAATTAAAATTTTTCTTTTTCTAAAATGATTTTTAAATTTCAATCTATAAGAAATCCGATGAGTCAATTGAATAATTCTTATGAAAATACGTAATTTGATATCGAAAACAGTTTGAAAAGCTTATTCATTCTCAGAAAAAGTGATCATTGATCACAGTTGTGCCAATAACCTCGGATGTTTGTTTTGAATATTCTCAGATCGTCCATGACTAACCCAGAACAAAAAAGTCAAAATAAAGACATGAATCATGTTTTAGGGGAGAAGTTTTTCTTTATTATGCATGAAAAATATCTTCATTAAATGTGTTTGGACGAAGAGCTTCATGCAAATTGCAGATCAACGCTTTCCTTGGGATTTAAAATCAATTTCTTGTTGATTTACACAATTTGCAACGCCTTTCTCGTAATCAAATTTATTCACGATGGAATTCTGAAATCGTCTTTGTTGCAAGAACTGTTTTAGAAAGACTTCAGATGTTCAATAAAAAGTTATTTGAAATAAATTTTAAGCTTTGAGAGGCGTGCAAGTGTTAATATCATTCCAGATAGAAATTGTGAGTTAAACTTAAGTTCAAATTGTTGGTTTTATGTCTTCCCTTTCATTACATAAAGCTGGGAATTTGGGATTTTTTCCACTGATGCAACCTGAAGCTGCTTTTCCGACTTCATAAACTTTACTGCCCATCATATTACCAAAAGCATAATTGCATGTCATTAAAGATGTTTTGAAATTATTTTCCGTATATTGAACAATTGCACATCCAACTTGACAAGCGCGATCAGTCACAAGCTAAAGAACATTCAAATATTGAAATTACTATGAAGATTAATTTAAATAATTTCACCTGAGTAAAGTGACCAATTACGCCTTTGTTCGAATGACAACATTTATCGATATTCGATTGTGAAGCAGCAGAAACTTCATCGTACCAAGACTTGACCGATTTTTCAACAAATTCATCGATTGATTCAAAACCTTTTGTGGATGCTCGATAAGCAACGTTTTGACCAGGATATTTGAAGTCAGGTAATTTGAAGCATTGATCATGATGCATTTTGCATTCCTTGACGTTCATTTCAGCTAATTTTGCTAATTCTTGATTCCACATCTGACAAACAAAAACTTTAGTTTGTGAAAAGATCAGAAATGATTTAACTCACCATTGTTGCCATTCTTTTAGCTGATTTAAAACCTTTCTCATTACCATTTGCAATTTTATTCCTCCATTTATTGTGATTATCTAAAATACTTTTGATGTTGTCAGGTGAAAGATTTACAAGCTTTCGATCTGATGGACATGAAGATGAAAATCTTCCCAAATTTCCACAAGCAACGTGCCGCAATCCTTTCGGACACATCTTACAATAATCACTTTTAAATGCATTACAAGTTATTAAAACTGAAGCAAGAAGAATTATTTTCCACATTTTTAATCGAATTACTTCACTAAACTAATGAAGATATGAGTAATTAAGTTTCTTATATAGTTCACTTTCGACGTTATTCATCGACACAATTAATATTAACTTCGAAATGTGCACAACTTTAACTAACAACGATGACTAAAGGTATTTAAGCGGAAATATTCTCAGGTTATTATCACACGAAAAACGTGTTCAGAAGCTTTATCCACGATAATTAAATATAATAAGAAAAAAAAGTTCACGTTTTATATAAACTTACGTTGTAATTAAATCAGGTGTGGGTGTGATTAGAGCGATTTTTATCACAAACTTTAATGATCTTGAAGGATAATAATAAAGCATGTAATGTAATTGGACTTAAAATTAAAATTAAACCACATGCCAAAGTATATTATTATGAATAGTAGAAAGATTATCTGGCAAGCGACATTCGTCACATTGATGACTCAATATCGGAAATAATTTTAATTCACTTGTGTTTGTTATTTGTCTCCTTAACTTCTTGATTCTGTCCTTTCCAGAAATGGGGAAGTTTCCCAAGGAAAATGGAAGCTAAATTACCTCGGAGAACTTCGAAAAAACCATTCAACTTCTATATCAAACAAACAAACAATTTTTTCCCATCTCTCCTCTACATTCATAATAAAAACATTTCCGTTTGATTCTGAATTGTTTGTGTGAAGGTTTAAATGTCTTTCTTGGAACTCCATTTGGTTCCCCCGGGCACCGGAAAATAAAAAAAATTTCTCGCTTAACCATCTCTGGTCCTTTCCATGGAAATTTATGACTTAGCAAAGCTATTCGAGAGCATCAACTGTGCATGTTAACATTCAATTTAATTGCTTAAACATTTTCAAGCCACAAAAAGAAAGAATGTTCGAGTGGAATGAACTCTAGACTTGTTTTTCATTAACAAAATCTCTCTAATGTAGTTTTCTAAAATTTTTATTTCAATATTCTGCCCAATTAATCAACTAATTATCAGAAAAATCTTTCTTCAATTAATGAAAAAGAAGCCAAAACTGTTCAAAAAAATTTTAATTGGTTTCGTTAACATCGTCATCGGAAATTTATGTAAATTCGTGATCGACGTTTATTTGTGTAGATAAATCGTTTATAACATCAATCAGTCAAAAAGCTTAACTGAAAGTAGAGAATGTTTGCTAGATCAACTAACTTATGTCAATAATTGATCAGACTCTGCTGTTCTCAGTTGCAAAAATGTCTCCAATGTTATTTACTACTGTCAATGACAAAGAGAAGTCGACAAGTTAAATAAAGTTTATTAAACATTTACTCAGGTGCTTCATTCACTTTCGTTTTTGTTGATTTTTTCATCTTTTAGAAGGTTTAAGAACTGAAAAGCTTTCAATGATATCGATGAGCGAGCTCGAGCACACCTGCGAAATTTTAAGACACGTTTTTGATTTTATTATTACTTAACAAACGATAATTATAAGAATAATAAATTTCTTTGGGTCTTTCACCTTTTGAAGTGTCCATAAAGTAAGAAAGTCTTCTTCCCGAAAATTTTTATGTTTCGCGATGAAATTCATGTCGAGAACTTTCGAAAAAAGAACGAGAATTATGCAAATTAGCAAGAAAAAGAAAAGTCAAAACTTTTTTTTAATCTTTCACAAAGCAAGAAAATCAAGCGAAATATCTCACGAAATGTTCGATGTCTGTTGATCTTCTCATTATAATATTATTAAGATTCAAGCTCTGCAAGAAAAGGTGAATACTCCACAGCGCATTTATTAGCACGTTTCTTGATTTTGTTTTCAAATTATTTTTCTGTTCTGTGATTGCGTATGTTTGCCAAAGACAAGCTGTCTGCTAAAGAGTTAATCAGCAATAGCAGTAAAATTCTGATTCATCTAGACGTCAACGATGTTCTTTAGAAGAGAACTTTTAACTAGAAAATTTTATATAATTTTGTTTTTTATTTGTTTGAAGATTAGTCAAGGTGTTGTTGATGAAATTCACAGTTATTGAGCGATTATCGCGAACTTCATTGCACACCTACTTGTGTTGAGAAATTTTCCCATGTGTGGAAAATAATACAAAATTGCCAAGCGCTGACTTATCGTCATAATTTGTATTATAAACAAACAGAAACTTTCAAAGATCATTCAATGAAAAAAAAACCTGAAATTTGGTGATCTTGATCAGATGACCATCGTCTTCATCATCGTCTATGTGATGTAAACAAACACATTGAAATGTTGCAGAGTTTTGCTTGCAACTTCTCGCTCATTTCTTCCGCATTGAAACTTTTTTTCTCCTTTTCCGTCTTATCAGAACAATTTTTGATGCTTTTTGGAGAGCGAAAGAATTGAACAAGAAATCATCAAACGTGATACAATTTAAGAACCTTTTTTGATTGTACATACATAAAAATCATTCGATAATCAGGAATCGAGACCAGTTCTCGTGCATTTATTCAACCAGTTTAATTTTAGTTGTCTCATCCGTTGACTTATGCCAAAAATTTTCCAGAGAAATTTCTTGTTTTTGTCTCAACTTGTGCGACGTCTTTATGGGAGATTCGTGGAATACGCAATTCACGAAAATATTGAAGTGAGTGTCATGTAGAGTTGAAAAATCCCCTTTTAAGAACCTTTGTCGTTCACACTCACAGGAATCAATGACTTTCCCAGTGTCAACAACATTAAAGCTTCTTAAAGTCATCAATTCTTGTAATTGATTGATTGATTAAAAGTTTAAAATCGTGAAATTGTTCTTAGAATGCTCTTCAGCTTTACATATCTATGATGATAATTGAATAATTTATAAAATATTTAATTGATTAGAACAAGTTAAATATTCAAATTAACAAC
>CVRI01000061.1:2392-23704 GCA_900005825.1 Clunio marinus | reverse complement strand
CTTTTTGTCTGGTTGTGTTGTGATAACTAAAAAAGCTAGCGCAGTTTCCAAAAGAAAAAGATAACGAAAATATTTCGCCAGAACGAGAAGAGAAGTTAAAAGTCGTCTTTCTTTCTTCGATTTTNGAATAATTTATAAAATGTTTAATTGATTAGAACAAGTTAAATATTCAAATTAACAACGTGACTAGACAATTCTTCCTTCCTTGTCATCGGCCACAAAAACAATTTTTTTTGAAAAAGGAAGCATCGAGCTAACCGAGAAGATCATAAAAATTTAATTGATTCTTTCCTTGGATTTATTCTGCACGTGAGATACAAATTAACATAAAAACGACTTGATCTGTAAGAGAAAAGTTTCATTTTCAAACCAGTTTTTCACCAAATAAAAGAGAGATAAAAAAGGCAAATTCATTTCTATCTCCGTCTTTTGAAGGCATGTCATATGTTCTTTACTTCATTCGCTTCTCGATTACTTACATGTAGTCTTCTTGTCTGGTTGTGTTGTGATAACTAAAAAAGCTAGCGCAGTTTCCAAAAAAAAAAGAAAAAGATAACGAAAATATTTCGCCAGAACGAGAAGAGAAGTTAAAAGTCGTCTTTCTTTCTTCGATTTTCATTCACAATAATTTTATTTCAAAGCGAAGTTGTCAGTTGACGGTGGATCGTAGTCGCGAGTGGATCAAAAAAATTTTTAGTGTGACATTAAAATAAGAGTGATATATAAAAGACAAAAGATGAAGTTCCTTGAAAAGATTTTTGTGCTACTCGTGACCGGCTGGATTTACCTCGCTGATGCTCAAAATTACTGCGATTCGAGTTTATGTAGTGGCAGTTCACATATTGCCTGCAGACATTCCGGGGTAAGTTTCTAATTATCATCAAGTATTAAATTTATGATTTATTGATTTATTATCACCATAACAGCTCTTCTCATACACATGCCCTGCAGATCGGCACTTGATTCGTCTGTCAAGAGATCAAAAGCAAACAATTCTAAACACTCACAATTTTCTGAGGTAGATAAATATTAAATATGCAAACAAATTCATGCAATTGAATGTCTTTAATGAAATATTTAGAAATAAAATAGCAAGTGGATCCATTAGAGGTTATTGCAGCGCAAGTCGGATGGCAACAATGGTAAGAAGAATTTCAAAAATTTTTCATTCACAATTCTCAACAAATGCAAAACAAATAAAGCCGAGACATGTGTGGATTGAATAACAATTTACTTTTTGATGTGAATATTTTGTCTAACGAATCTTCTCACTTATCTTCTTATGCTTAAAGCAATGGAGCGATGAATTGGCTTATCTTGCGACTTTAAACGTGCTTCAATGCAGAATGCGACATGGTATGAAAAATTAATTCTTTGCGATCTTATTTTGAGAAAAAAAAAAAAATTTATGATATTAATTTTGAATTTTTCTTCTTTTTTCTACCAAAAAATATCAAGATTCATGCCGGAACACTTGTAAGTATCTACTTATCTTTTTTTTCTATATAAAACTTGAATCCCAACAAACCCGAAACTCTCTTCGAAATTAAAATTCTTTCCATCTTCTGCTCGTGAACTTCAAATTTTAAATACCTAATTCTCAATATGTATCAAGGATTTGAAACTTAAAATCACTCATGACATGCAACTTTTTCCATTCCCGAAATTTACGTCTTCTGAACACCTGGAGCTTCGCCCGATAAAAGATAATCAAAAAGACGGAGCTTAGAAACTCTCTCAAGCATGAATCGTACGATAAATATTCAAATGTTTCCGAATTCGTCGCTCGTGTTATCCATTTTTCGTCTTCAAACTATCAAACTATTTAATGTGATTTATTTGGCATCTTTAGGGCAATTCAGGTTTGCTGGTCAGAATTTAGCATGGCGTGGACAATCTTGGGGATTTGAAGATGTCACCAGTTTAATGGTCAACAGCATGTTGATTTGGTTCAATGAATATGAATTAACTGATCAATCAGCAATCAACAGTTGCTGTGGAAGGAACATGTAACTATAATTAATTTAATTTCCCTTTTTCTTAGAAATTAATCGAAATTTTTATTTAGACATGACATTGGACACTTCACACAAATGGGTAAGAAAAAATAATTTTTGAAGAAGTTTTGATTTAAAAATATTTTAATTCACTGAACAGCTTACGATCGTGCAACTCATGTCGGTTGTGCCTTTGCTCGTTACACTGATAGTTACAAAACTGGACTATTTGCTTGTAATTATGCATCTGGAAACATTAAAGGTTACAAAATTTATAAATGTGGATCGCCAGCTTCAGGATGTCTCTTTGGAAAGAATCCTTCATATCCTGCTCTTTGTAATGTTAATGAGCCGATCGATCCAAATCAGATTTATTGATCAATAATTTGAAAGAAAAAGAAGCTTTTAAAACAAATTATTGTGACATTTCGTGTCGTCTGACTGAAACAAATTGAATAAGAATTTTTTTAAATACTTCGTAACACAATAATTGCATTGCCATAACTTTCATCAATTCTTTTCCCAGAAATTTTCATGGCATTTCACTCATGAATAAATTAAGTTTTTTACTGAATATAAGAATAAAGAAAAATATTTTTAAGAACCGGAGATACAAAATGATGAAATAAAAATTTAAAAAAGTTCCTGAAATATTTTTAAATTATGTAGGTCAACGTCGGTTGTTAATATTTAGATATCTATGTAAATACATAGCAAAATGCAAACCATAGCGAGAGTGCTAAATGATGCTTCAGGTATGTGTAACATTTATTAACTTAACTTATAACACAAGTTCATAAGCCGCATGAGAAAATCCATCGGCCTTGATGGTTACTCTTCGATTTCGCACAAGCTTTCTTGTACCTTTACCAAAAGTTGTCAGCCTAAACAGTTTATTATGAGAAAAGAAACAATACAATAGAAGAAGACGATCAATGACACGTGACTTGAGAAATAGCTTTGAATTTTGATCAGTGAGAAATATTGCCGGTAGCCTTGTGAGTGAATCATTCAAACGTGGTGATGTTTTTTTGTGTGACTTACTTCGAGAGAATCTCTAACTCTTTGTTAAGTTTACTGACTTCTTAACACGACAAGTCATAAACTTCAATTAGACCTGAGGAAAAGGAAAACAATGAAGGTTCTAAAAGCTTTAAATTTCATTTGCAAACAGTTAATTAATTTCTTTATTTTTCCAAAAATATTTTGTTTTTTTTGCTTTCATATTCATCATAATATCTTAAAATATTAATTCCTTTGTTGTTTGAATCTTAACGCATGAAATGTTCTCATTGAATTTTTTATTTTTAGCACAGTTAGTTTATTCGTTTTCTTTTTTAGATCATCAAACCACTCACTCATTCTTATCGGTTTAGATATAAATTTTTTGTTTGTTTTTTATTTTTAAAGTTAAGTTGGGAACTTCTCCAATTTTCTCTCATTTGCTACTTTAACACGAGTCTGGCAGTGAAAACAATCAATCACATGTTATACCATTAAATCATTCGTGAGGTTTCTTACAGATTGGTTTACATCTTTAGCTTTTCTGGTATCTTATTCTATTAACTTATGTCAAGTTGTGAGTTGCCTGAAAATCTTCATAATTTTTTTACGGCGGTGGTGAAGAGAATTAGTTAGGAAATTTAATATTTAAATCGAAAGTTTTGTATTTTTTATTCCATAAAGTCGAACGATATTTGTTGAGTTGTCTATTGATACGATTAATACGCATTCATCATGTTAATTTCTTTAAATACTTATTATGTTAAGATTAATAACTCTCATATTAATGTATGGTCATCATCATCATCGTATGTTATGCATAACGAAGTGATCAATTAAGGAAGTAAAGTCAACAAAATTGAAGCATTTCTGGTGTCATTTGAGAAGACACAATCGATGAATAAAAATATTTGCAAAGCCAAAAAACTCAAACTAAGAATTCAATGACCTAAAACATCTGCAACAAAAATCTTCTCATCACAAGAATTCTAAATTAAAAGAAATTGATGACATCTTCATTTTTAATAGATAAAATATAAAACAAACATCATCAAGAAATGAAAATGAAAATATTAAGAAAGTAAAATCACAATTAAAAGTCATCAAAGAATGAATAATTTGACGACATCGTTAAAAATAGTGGGCGGCGATTTTAACAACAAAAAGCTTTTGATTTCAAACCAAATAAAAGTTTCAATGGAACGAACATTGTGAGAATAATTCATAAATGACTAAGAAAGCTCTGACGAACCTGCAAGCTTTTTACTACTGAAACAATTTTTTGTTCTTTCCCAACAGTCTTGAAAGTTCTCTTTGTTCTCTCTTTCGAACTTTTCGATTTCGTATTAAATCAAGAAATAATAAAACCCTTGGTTTTGATTGTTTTAGATATTTAACTCACTTATTTAGAAGTAAAAGTAAATAACTTAATAAGCGTGAGAGATCTTCATCAAATAAAGTTTAATTGAAAGTCAAAGATTCTTATTCTCAATGCTTACATTTCGTATAACAATGATCGGAATCAACTTTTATTTACATTATTATCATAAGTTATCGAGAGTTGGTGAAGATATAAATTTCATAACAAATGAATGACGTCAATTATATTAGACATAGAGTTGTTAATTAGTTAAAAATAACTAAACTATTTATGTTTATGTGTAGCTCAAAAATAATGGAGGAAAGTTTAAGAACGAAGCTTATTTAATGAGAAAGAATGATTCAAGAACGTTTTTGAAACAAAAAACTTAGCATACCTACCTAAGGTGGGGTAAAAAAGAAAGAAGAAAAGCACAATCGTCGTCGGAAAGTGTCAAAGAAACCTCGTTCGCGTTCAATAGTATCGCATTTGTTAGCACTGAACGCGACAAGTGATAATACCTTGGGCATGATAACGATCACGATACTCCACGTAAGTTGTGTATGTCATATGAATCTCTTGTGAAGTGTATCTGATGAGCTTAATGGAGTTGCGTGTTGCATTTGTTATCTGGCCACGAAATCCGCCTTTACGCAGCAATGAATCAATTGTCTGGATTTGATCCCAGCCTTGAGAGAGAAAGGAAAAAATATTTATTTATATATTCATCTTAAGAAAAAAGAAAGTCTCTTGTTTTTTGTGCTAACGCAATCATGTGGAGTTTCTCATCAGGGAAAATCGTTCTGGACCTGATGATGATGAATCTCTTGATTACCTTGCTCAGTTGCCACATTCGGCAGGAAAGTAGCGGATCGTTTTGATCCTCTTTCATTAACAAATTCTATTCTTATTCCGTGAACTCCCAAAGTCCAATCTAAATAGTCGCGTGCTTCTTTGAAGCCCTAATCAAAAAAATTTGTATTACCAAAAACTGACGAATAAAAATAATTTAATTTACCTGCAAAATGGAAACGGAAACAGTTAATCGTGGTAACTCGTCTCTTGAAATTGGATCAAAACGTGAATCTTTTAATGCACTTGTTAGTGCATATTCCTTCAATCCTGAATGTAAATTTAATTCAGAAAAAGTTCCAATACAACCACGTAAACGTTGATCTCGTCCAATCTTCCAGGTCACAAAGAGCGGACTAAAAATAAATCATCGATAAAGAAAATAGATAAAATATGTCGACTTATTCTTACAAAGCCATGTTGGAGATCCCTAAAATGTTTGGTTCAACATGACGTTCCAATCCGTGAAGCTCTTTATGAAGAACGTCAAAGCAGAAGAAGCACATTTCTGGGATTGCGATTCTTTGTTCAATATGAAAGCCATTTGAAAGACTGTGGCCACTGATGTTTTGTTGCTCCTGTTGGTTCGATGAATGTCCATTTTGGAGAGGGAGGAATTTTCTGCTTGCCATTTTGCTTCTAAATTTCAATTTTCAAATATTTTTTCTTTGTTTTTTCTATGGATATTTTTTCTTTTGCAATTATTAACAAAATCTTTAGTCTTTGAAACTCAACCAAAATGGAAATTGGACAAACGCGAAGCTATTGAACAGAAACTCACTTTACGTGACTTTGGAATCCACTAGAATAACCTTTATTCAAGCATTTATTTTACGTTTTTAATTTTTTGCAACATAAAATTTGAACGCGGGGTTTTTAACTTTGTAAAAAAGTTTCTTTCAAATTATTGTGCACGTTTTTATTGTTATTGCTATTTATAGTATAATTTATACTTCCAATTTGTTGTTGATGATCAGTTTCCAATATAGATATTCATCAAATCTTTATTATAGGCCTAATTCAATTTTAATGGCCTAGAAAAATTTCTGTGAAATTTTTACTGAATACATCGAGAATGTTTAATGTTTAAACATATGATGTTCAGCTGTGCTCAGCAATGCTCAACAAGCGTCATAAAACATTGTTCAACATTGTGCAACATTGAAAAATCAAAATTTGTAAACATAAAAATCAGCAGCGTGTACCAAGGTCTATTATTTTGTTAAACTCTTGTACTCAGCTTAAAATCATTTAGTTATCTAATTAAAAACAAAACGAAACAGTTTAAAATGCTTTTGATGATGTTGAAAAACTAAAAATACAAAACTTTAATCAAATAAAATGAAAGATAATAAAAAATCCAAAGAATTAATCAGCAATGATAAAAAAAATCTTAAAAAGACTGATCGAAAGCTAATTATTAATCCTCTTTTCTTCATTGTCATCATTACATACTTTGTCACACGGTGAGTTATGGCTGAATCAAATTATTCTGAGAAATTTATTTCAAATTCATTTAAGCATTTTACAAGTTTTTACTGGAACTCAACATTTTTGGTCAAGGCTTTGGAACAAAATTATTGACGTCATTGGAGATGAACCATTCGGTGTTTACGTTGTATGGACGACAATATTTTCTTTTTGTGTTTACTGGATTTTCGGTAGCATTTTTACCTTCATGGACTTAACGTTAAGTCCGAAATCATTAAGAAAGTACAAAGTGCAACCAAACACAAATGAAGCGATTGATAAGAAAACTTTGTTCGACGCAATTAAAGTTATTCTCTTTAATCAAATATTTGTTGGAATTCCTTTAGCTTATTTCGGTTACTATGTAAAAAGACGAAAAGGATTTCCTGAAAACTTTCGAGATGTGCCTGGTTTTGAAAGGGTTGTGTTGGATCTAATTGTGTGCATTTTAGTCGATGAAATTGGCTTTTATTATTCACATCGTTTATTCCACAAAGGATTTTTTTATAAGCACATTCATAAGCAGCATCATCTATGGCAAAGTCCGATTGCTATCACTGCTACTTATTGCCATCCAATTGAGCATATGCTAAGTAACGTCTTACCAGTAGCTGGAGGTTCTATGATCATGCAAAGTCATACTTCTGTTCAGTGGATTTGGATAACGATTGCTATTTTAACAACCCTCAACAACCACAGCGGGTATCACTTACCGTTTAGTCATTCGTCTGAGTTTCACGATTTTCATCATCTAAAGTAAGATTGACGTTAATTTATGCTGGCTTTGATTTGACTAACTTTCTCATTCCAGATTTGTTGAGTGCTTTGGAAAGTTGGGACTTCTTGACCGACTTCACAACACAGACAAACTTTTCCGTGAAACAATAAACAGTTCGAGGCATCGTGTTCTGTTTTCCCTCAAGTCAGCTAGAGAAAGATATCCTGATAGAGTGGTGAAAAAAACTTTATAGAATTTACAATCATAAACATTCTGATGTCAAATAAAAAATCGTGATAAATAACATCGCTGAGAAATAAAGTTTTTATTTCAAATACTCAAATTCTTTCTTTTTCTGACTTTTACATTTTTATTACAATACAATAAACTATTCTTCATACATTTATTTAAATATTATCTCAATGCTTTATGTCGTCCCAAATCAAATTTTCATCTTAGGTTGAGTTCCATTTAAAAGCTTTAGCATTTCATAGCAATAAAAAAAAGGTTAGTTGCCTGCTTCATGAAAAAGTGACAAGTTTCTGTTTTTTCCATTCCAAAGAAGTTGTTAAAATAAGAAACATATAAGTACAAATAACTTATACATTTTTAAACAACTTTTAAGAAGAGTGAAGGGCGTTGAAGAAGATGATGTATAAAGAACAATCAATCTAATAAGGGAAGTTGAATTGGAAAATAAAACATGTCAACATGTTAACATTTGTTCCTAAATGGTCAAAAGTTTTCTAATCAAATTGCTTTTTATATTCTTCCCTTATTCGAGAAGAGAACTTTCGATATGATTTAATTATCACTTTAAATGACTATGATGGAAAAAGTTTTAGATTGCACATAATCTTACATAGATATGCCATTTACAAAAATATATTCAATAACACTTACGACAAATTCTCACTTCTCAGCATCTGTTTGCATTATTTAAATGTCTTGTTAAAGTTCTTTAAGAAACATTTACTCAACTCAATGAACTTCACACCTGTTTGACTATTTATTTGGTTAAAGGTTTTCATACTGGATACATTGTCACAGTTAATATTTTCTTTAAAAGAACTTGGAGTTAATTTCACATACAAAACATCAGTCTAAAGTGTTAATCTTGTAACTTTGTAGCAATTACTTAGAAGATTATTTCTTATTTTTAATAGTTTACATATCAAACAAATAGCAATTCTCACTGGAATTAAGAAAGTTGAAATTGCAATTACAAATCTACATTGTCACAGCTTAGAAATCATTGAAATAGTTTTGAGTTGAGACAAAATGAGAATTGCTAATAGACAACTGTGGTTAATTTTATTCCTTTTGATGTTCAAAAGTTATTTAGTTGTGCTGTTATATACAAATAAGATTGGATTTTTACATTGTTTGAGCTAATACGATGTTTTTTTAAATAACTTATTGTTTATCATCTCTTACCGCTCCCTTAAAGCGGTTGAATAACTAAATGTATAAAAGTGTGAAAATTCATTTGTTTTCACAGAAACCAATTCTTAAATATTGATTAAGACATTATTTGTTGCGCAATTTTCTTCTTCGAGGTCCGCTTCGAATTGTCGTAGAACATTTCAATTGACGCATTCTTTTTCTTTCTCTCGACAAAGATCACGAACTGATTTCGTAGTGAACAATGTTTGGTGATGCACATAATTATGTGACTTTGTGAAACTTCCATAAGTGTTATGGATTAAGTCCATAATACCATAAATCGAGTAATTTGTGTTGTATCTATTAAAATTTATATTAAAGTTTGGCTTTTAATTGTCATGAAGAGGAACTTACGTCAAATGATGATAATCATGAATTTCTGGGCTGTGTAGGAAAGGCAAGTGATGTCCAGAATGATCATTGAGCGTTGTTATCAAAACAATGCAGACCCATAAAACTGCAGTTAAAATGTGTGGCCGCAAAAGCGGAAAAGCTCCGACAACAGGAAGAACATTGCTAAAAAGATTTTCAATAGGATGGCTGTACATGGCGATAACAGCGACGGGTGATGTAAACTCATGATGTCTCTTGTGGATATGTTTATATATCAATTTGTGATGAAGAAGACGATGACTGTAATAATAGAAAACTTCCTGAAACGCCCAGAAGACAAATAATTGGACCATCACACGTGAAAAGCTCGGCAATTCTCGAGTCATTTGAAATCCAATTAGATTTCCCAATGAAAACATTAACCACGACTCAAGGAATCCCAGAAACTGATTGAAAAGCACAAGCATTATAGCCTATCATCACAAAAGATATAAAATTTATCTTTACTTTGACCCTGAAAAAACATCGAAGCACATTGAATTTTCATCACTCACACTTCGAACTTTTGGCCAATCCTCCAAAGTATTTTT
The DNA here is from genome assembly GCA_900005825.1 of Clunio marinus. Classification (NCBI taxonomy): domain Eukaryota; kingdom Metazoa; phylum Arthropoda; class Insecta; order Diptera; family Chironomidae; genus Clunio; species Clunio marinus. Next base: position 13,936 of record CVRI01000061.1, on the reverse strand, counting down.
ATCTTGTTGAATTTTGTACTTGAAGAACTTCGCCGTGTTGAGATGTTGCAAGTACATTAGCGATAATCCAAATGTCCAATAAAGTGTGTTTGGTGCGATGTTGAGAAACATCACATAATAGTTGAATGGATTGTCACCTAAACAAAATCTTCATTTATTCACAATTGAATTCAAGGTTTCAAGTCTGATCAACTACCAAGTAATTCTTGTATTCGATCCCAAAGGATTTGCCAAACACTTTCAGTTTTATATCCATATTGATACACTTTACTTATCCCATAAATCGCGATGATATAAAAGAACAATGGATCACAAAACTTCACGACACTTTTGATTTTTTTCATTTTTCACTTCACTTAGTTATTAACACTTTGATGGTTATCGACGGAATGAGAGTCAAGTGGTCACTGCATCAGTTATAAATTCGTACGAGAGTAATATTCGTGAGTCGTGACTTGTTACACTGTTCAAAAAATATTTTAAAACTTTTCTTTCATTTTTATTAAAGAGCTTCTTGCTGATTTCATTATTTGGGTTTAGTATGTGATTGAATGTGAATTTTTTAAAAACATAAATAAAACTTTTTTATGTAACATTTCAATCAACAATTTTCCAAGAACTTTTTCTTTCGTTCAGTGTCAAAAGTGTTAATTGTATTGAAATTGCAATCGTCATTTTCAGCTCTTTTTTGTAAGCATCATCGTTAGACTGTCGAGTCATATTTACCAACGACTAGAACGATAATTTGATTAGCAAATATCAACGCACCTCTGGAGCGGTGAATCTAAAAATTTTCAACTCGAACGTTCGATTTTTTCTTCAAAAAAATACAAAAGAACGAAATAACGACGAGACAAAGATGTGCGTTTAAAATGTAAAACAACTTCTTTCAAATCATGCCTGGTGCTAAGTGTATTTACTTTCTTAGGAAGTAACAAATCTACTGGATTTGTTAAAAACAAATGACTTCATTATTGTCATGCTAATGATTAAGATGTTTATTTTTTATTTAAACTTTAATGATTCAGTTGACATCTACGTTGCTTGTCATTCATTTACGTAGATAAATATGCAGACAAAAAAAAGCTTATTTAATTAATATTTCATATAAATCAAAGAGAAATTGTTGTAAAAGTAAGAAGAACAAAATTTCACCAACTAATTTTGATAAAAGTTTAACCATTTGAACCATGACCGAAATTCAAATTGAAAGTTTTATTGGGGAGGGTCAAGGGGTCACTTTGTTATTTGATTTATTGTAAAGCTTACGCACTGTAACATTTTTATAACGATAAATACCCAACAAGGGCAGTTTTTAAATCAATAGACAAGTGAATGAAAATATTTATATAAGGTTGGCCCTTTTTCCGGTTATTTTATTCCTGAAAATTTTCTACCTTTTTCCTGTATCTATAAAAAGAAAAATTTGGTATGCAAAAAAGATTCAATTAAAAAGCAATTATTTTATTCACAGAGAAATATGTTGAAAAAAGACATCAACACACAGCTGCCTAAACTGTCTTCAATCTAACATGATAACATAATCCAATGGAACGAAGGGAATACATTTGATCAGAAATATTTGTACAACAATGCTTAAGCATATAAATCTCATTCAATTATTTTATTCGTTCTTTTTCTCATTGTTATTTGTTTCATCGGGGAAAAGCTCATTAGCAGATTTCAATGTGAACAAACTTCGATGCCTTAAAGCGTTGACCGATTTGTCAAACTTTTTACTTGTGTCATGAACCCAGTCTAGAAATCCAAGCGCGCCAAAACATTCACTAAACTTCAGATGGTGATAATCATGAAATTGTGGGCTGTGTAAAAATGGCAAATGATAACCGGAGTGGTCTCCGAGAGTTGTCACAATTGTCATTGTGAAGTACACCCAACTTGTTGATAAAGGAGCATTTACAGCAATAATGCTTATAATGACTGGTGAAATGTTGCTTAATATGTGTTCTGAAATAAATCATTTGAACTTTAAATCTCTGCTGATAAGGGAATTTTAAATGAAAACAAAAAAATAGAGAGAAAAGAGTTAGGAATTGAAATTGAATGCATGAATATAATGAAAAGTTTTTATGTTAATTTGGAACATCAATTTCAATTCCTAGCCCTAAAACAAACCTATCCAATGAGCGTATATTGCCATAGTACTAACTGGAGCGGTCCATTCATGATGTACTTTGTGAATGTACTTATAGATAAGTCGATGGTGCAAGAGACGATGGGAATAGTAGAAAGCAAACTCATAAACGATTCCCATCAATAATAGATCAAGCATCAGTTTCTGGAATGTTGGGACGGCTCTTATGCTTGGCATATCCATGGTTATACTCAGTTGATGTAAGCAATAAGTAAAAGGAATGCCAACAAAGAATTGATTAAATAATACACGCAAAGATGCCATACAAAAGACCCCAATTTCAAGCGGAACGTGAGCTTCGGGTTGTGTTTTATATTTGCGGAAGAAAGCGGGCTTATTTGTGATGTCCATCATAATAAAAATTATTCCAACTGACCAATAAAGTGCAATGGTGTAGAAGGAACTAACCCACACCTGCATCGTGTACATATCATTGTCTACGTAAAATAATATTAATTATCATATCAACTCTTGGTTACGGACATTTGCAGTTTACCAAAATAATCAACAAGCTTAAGCCATAAGTTTGACCAGAAGTTTTCAGTTCCTGTCATAAATTGGATTATTCTGAAATATTAGTTGGAAATTTTAATATTGATTGATGTTGTAAAACATGTCTTCGTTCATTCTTGTAATTTTTGCAAAGGATCATAAACAAACAAAGCAATAAAATCTTTCTATACTTAAATAGATTACGATAAGTGAAACAAATTCAAACATGTACTGAAGTTGAATGCTTAATTTTCATAACTTCCTACCTTGTGATTAGATAAATTAACGCCACCCAGTAAAACAATGGATTAAAATCTAACCGAAAGCTCCCTTTTGATCTCGTCTTCACACCGCTACTCATTTTCAACGTTTGATTTAAGTTCATACAAAATATTGACTGATTCGTTTACGTCTTCAAACGAAATGTGAAGGCATTCGATCTTTATTTTTGTTTTCGTTGTGACTTTAAATTTTGTATGTACTCCATACATTGAAACAAAATAAATTAAATAAACTCTTTTAATTTTTTTTCTTTTTGCTTGTTGCCACATTTGCTTGTGATAATTTTAATAAAGTTTATTTATGGTTGTGATCAATCTTCAGCAATTCTTCTTTGCACATTTTCGCAACGTTTATGACGTTGTTCTTACAGATATAATAGAATAAACCGTTATTTAGTACTATTAAGCTTAATCATTCTGCGATCTTTTACTTAGAAAAGGAATTAGAAGAAGGAGAATTAAATGTGAAGAGAGTTTTGTGATTGTCGAGTTTGAAATTCCCAAACGTATTGTGTAAGAAATCCATGAAGCCATAGACAGAATAATTAGCATTGAACCTTGAATACAAACATAAAAATATTTATTGATTAAAATTAAGAGAAATTTTCATACGTTAAGTGGTGATAATCATGAAGTTGTGAACTGTGTAGGAAGGGAAGATGAAATCCAGAGTGATCGTTGATTGTCGTGACAATCACAATTGTAATCCATAACAAGGCGGTTGTTGCGTGACATTTGAGGATAGGAAATCCTGCGACGACTGGTAGAAGATTGCTGAAGACGTGCTCAATGGGATGACAATAAATTGCTGAAATTCCAACTGGCGTTTGATACTCGTGATGAATTTTGTGTATCATTTTATAGAGAAACTTGTGATGAAGAATGCGATGCGAGTAATAAAATAAAATTTTATGAATGAACTTACAAAGTAGAAGATCTCACATCACTATAAAAAAACTTGGTAAATTACGAGATGTTTGTAACTGCAGAAAGTTTCCACCAACACCAGTTAAAAAAAGACTTAAAGCAATACTTAGCAGTTGATTTGAAATAACAACTTTGATTGTCTAAAATCCCAATGAATAATAATCAGTATCAATGTTCAATTGCTTTAAAATTATTTTTAAATATTTACTTTAAAAAATCTCTGTTGGTTCTTGAGAATGTCTTCTTTGTGTTGTTGAATTTTAAAATTTTCGAGTCCTCTTGGCGAATGAAACTTTTCCATTAACAAAAGAGTTAAACCAAAAATCCAATAGACGATGTAAGCATAAATGTTGAGAATCCAAGTTGAATAAATTGAAGGATTTTCTCCGAATCTTGCAATCATTTGCCTCCAACTCCATTCCCAGATGCTTCCGGTATTAAAAGTCAACTCAAAACATTTTCCGATAGTAAAAATTGCAAAATAATAGAAAAATATTGGATTGAAATAAACGAAGATTTGACTAAACGAGCTCATTTGACTTTCTTTCAATGTTCTGAATCAGATTCTCAATATTGTCTCTTTCCGCTTCGAAATAAAACTGTAAAAGATTTATAAAGACGTCGTTTAAATAACAACATTCATTTATAATCTATAAAAAGTGCTACAATAACACATATATGAGAATAATTTAAACATTTTTGAGAGCTGGAGCGATGAACTTTTAAATTGAATGTAAATCCCATAAAGCTTTTATTCGGCAATTTTTAACGAAATACGAAAATAATTTTATTCATTAAATTATGCACCAACAGAGTGTAAACATCAGATGTTAAAATTATTAAACTGAATACGATGAATAATTATTTAATCTCTTAATAATTCATTTGTCGGTGTTACCTGATTAATTATGAAAGGATTTAAGTTACATATGTCACCGGAAGTTTTTGTCAATTGAGTTTATTCTGATCCCAAAGACATTCATCAGAACGTGTCAGTTCATGTTTGAAATTTGACATGAAATTCTAATTTAAATGCTTCCTTACTTCACATGATAATATCAAAAGCACATTCGGGTAATAAATAATAGAACATGATAGTTGTGAAGCTATTTATGAGGAAAATGCCTAAGCAAATGTACTTGGAAAATGAGTTTCAAACGTACAATGTATTCCTGGATAGAGATTTTCTAACAACATTTTTGGGAAGTTGAACATCGGAAATTAAAAGTCATTTCGATTGCCATCAGACAGGATTACTCATACTGTGTTGCTCGCTTTCTCTCGTTCTTTTCCCATAGCGAAATATACTCGTCAGATGACAACACAGTGGAAGTTATCGCAGTGGGCGCTGAGAATTCATGATGCTTGCAGTTGGTATGAACGTTTGTAAATTGAAGAATTTATATGTTAGTCAGATGAACATAATCAAAATTTATTTCATTCAACCAGTTGATGGTGGAAAGCTTGAATTTGGATTCCATGTTCTTGAAGCTGGGACGAACTTTGTCTGTTCAGGTATTCAATACTTTAATCATGCTCGGTAAGGAAGAGAAGAATCAGCAAATAAAGAATCCAATAACCCTTAGTTGAAAAGCAAATTGATTACAATCTTAACAAAAGAAAAAGTTTCCTTTCATCTTTCTTTCATGACTTCTTTGATTTTCAATTTAAATTTACTTTCTTTTGTTAGTTTTGGTGATTAGATTTTAGGTTTGTAGCTACTTTCTTCCCTTTATCGAGACAGTTTGTCATTCCATTGAATTTTAATTATTTTTGGTTTACTTCAATTTAATTTAACAGATTAAAAATGATCAAGATTGTCGAAGGATTATCTGCACAATTTTATCCATTTAAACATACATTTAATTATATTTATCATTATTTTATCACATATAAATGCTTTATGTAAATTTTACATTTCACAATCTGTTTGCATAAAATCAATTCCGAAAATGAGTGTGCAATTTAATTTAATTCGTGTCTTTAATTTCGTTTTTGCAGTTTATTAATGTAAATCGATCTTTATTAGAAAATCTGTTTAAAATTCGAAGCTTCTGTCAGAATATCTAATAACAGATTTCTTATTTAATGATTACATTTCATGTTCATAAAAGATGTTGTTATCTTTGTAAACATTTATGTATAATTACATAATATGTTAAACAAACTTCCTGAAGATTTGAAATTGGAAAATCCTTCATCAGTGAAGACGAAAACATATGAAAGTAAAGAAAACATTTTAGACTTTGGAATAAAATGAATTCTACTGGAGTCTTAAATAAAACATGGAAATGATCTGAAGAAGACAAATCTCACATGCTTTTGAAAACTTCATGAGTTTTAGCGAAGAATATTTTAAGTTTTCATAAATAGATTATTCGAATTGATCCTTAAATCTTTTCACTTTGTCAGCTTCCTGAAATTAATATTTTCTCATGAAGACGAGGATAGAACTGAAAGAATTATTTACGAATTATTTTCTTTTTTAATAATTAACTTTCACAATTCAACGCGTTGTTGATATTTTCCAAAACTAAATTCAGTGCGTTAGTTTCCTAAAACTTTTTTCTTAATATCTAGAAGAATGAAAATCTCCTGGCATTGTTCACATATTTATCAGAATTAATAAAACATTTTTCGCTTTCATGTTATTCATAAACCATAGAAACAAATATCGGAAAATTCATAACTTTTGTGAAATTTAATAAACCAAGAATTTAATAGCAGCTTCAATAACTCATTCATCATAATAAAGCAAAAAATAATTCAAAGATTAACTGAACAATTAAAATCGGATTCTGTTTGATTTACAACACAAGCCACTTTGCTTTTCCACAAACACACATATAAGCTTTTCCTACCAAACAAGTTTCGCTTCGCGGAAAATTGTGGAAAATATTTCGAAAATAAAGGCAATACAGAAACTTTTCAAAATCCAATTTAAAGGAATTATGTTTCGGAAAATTTATTCAGTTTGCGAAATTTTTGTTTGTTGGCTGCTCTTTGTATATATTTATGTTTTTATTTATGTAAATATGCTATCAAACTTTTTTGTTTTCCATAATTCACCGATCCATTAGAGATGTAAATAAAACAACAGAAGCCCCCACTCACCTTACTGACAAATAATGTTATGAAGTGAAGAGTGAAGTATCTTGAAACGTTTCAATTCCACAAAAAGCGAATTCAAGTGGCGGCTTTAAGACTTGAAGCAGCTCAATAAGCAGAAGGTTTTGCGTTCATTCAATTCCACGAATGTTGGTTGAGTTAGCTTCAAATTTCTTCAGGCTTTAAACCAACAATGATTTATTCATTTCGATGTTACTTTCAAGAAATCATTCCCATCATAATACCAAACAAAATTGATTGCCTTAAAATTGTTGGTCAGAATAAAAATACAATTGAACAAAATCGAAGACTTTCTCAATTTAATTTTTGATTTTCATATTCATGAACTCAGATCCAATTATGTTTTTCTTCCTTTCCATTTTATTCCACAACAATAGTGAAAAGTTTCTTTAACACTTCAACCCCAAGTTGTCACGTAATTAAATGCTAAAACTCAAGAATCATCATAAATAATCACGCTTACCTTCCCACTCGCTTTGCACTAAAATCAATCCGTTTTTATCGATTTCTTGTCAATAAACTCTCGGGTTAACCGAGCGAAACTTTTTTATTTTGATAGACACCAAAAAGTATCAAATAAAATAAAAACTTTTCCTTTGATCAGAATCACATCATTTTATTCCATTTTTGGCTCCACAATCTTAGATATGTGATCTTTTTTCACAAAAATATCTCTTATTGTTTTGGTGAGTGAGAATAAGACTCGATGTCGCTTAAAGTTAATTGACTGTCTGAACCGCTTATCAGTTCCACAAATGAAATCCATGACGCCATTCGTTCCAAAACATTCCGTAAAGGCCGTGTGATGATAATTATGAAATTGGGGGCTCTTGAGAAAGGGAAAATGATATCCGCAGTGATCTGTCACTGTCGTTATGATGACGGTTGAGAACCATACCCAAACCGTGGAAATTGGAGCCACGACAACAACAGGGCCAAGCATCGCAGAACCCAAATTTGTTATAAGATGTTCTAAAGAGACATTTAAATAATTTTTAATTATAATTAATTGTAAATGAAACCTGAAATATTTAAAATACCTGTTGGGTGGGTATAAACTGCAACAACACCAACTGGTGCTATCCATTCATGATGAATCTTGTGAATTCTCTTGTAAAAATATTTTGAATGAAGAATTCGATGTGCAACATAAAATGCGAAATCGAAAACATAAAAACATATAAACAAATCTCTCATTAAGATTGGAAAACTCGTCACTTCTTTTATGTTTCGATCGCCCAAAAGTAGATAAGATAACCAATACGATCCACTACTGAATGTTATGGAAATAAATATTTGATTGAAAATCACTGTGAAGACTGACTAAAAATGATTTTAAAATTTAATTTCATTCCATTTCACTTCCAATCTACGTACTTCAATCAATTTCCTTGTATCCATCGGTTCATTTTTGCCTGGCTGAACTTTATATTTGCTCAACTTTCCGGAATAATTCAGATAGAGAATGAGGCATGAAACTGACCAATAGACAGAGAGAAGAAATGCTGCTGACACCCAAATATCGAAATCATGTTCATTGCAACCTAAAATTGAAGTTTTTAAGTAAGAAATATTTTCCCATCGTCAGCATACCGCAAAAATCAATGAACTTTATCCAATTTCTTTCCCAAAAGCCATTAGTTCCTGTTAATAGTTCTAGAAATCTAAGGAAGATATTTTTAAGCTTTTTTCATGAATGAAACTAAAACTAAAGTTGTTAACCTTGTGAATCCATAGACCAAGGCTATCACTACAAAGAGTGGATCAAACCAAGTGATTCCTGTATGAAATCTTTCTTTCTCAGTAATTTCCACCGGATGATTAACTTCTTTATCAATTTCTCTAAATTCTTCCGACATTTCTCAAAAAAACGTTTTAATTTGTTATTAACTCTTTTGACAAAAGACTGAGACTGAAGATGTTAGACGAAATAATTTCATCAAACTGGTTCTTTAAACTTTGATGAAAAAAAAACCGGAAACCTCTAATTTTACAATACTAAGCGTGATCTGCTGAATATTTCACATCATCATTTTCTCTTCTATTCATAGTGGCGTGTATTACTAAATGTCTTGATGACTATTAAAAATTTACAGCAACTTAAGAATTTGTCGGAAAATTTCTATAATGAACGAATTTCCTAGAAATTGTGATGATATTTAAAGATTATGTTGATATCTACAACACAATGAAGGTTATCATGTTTATAAATGACACATGTATGTTGTTCAACCTGTCAGTTTGCTTCTTCTTCAATGCACAATTATAGATGACAATGATATATATAGCTTGAAATGACATTTGATGGGTGTAGAATCTTTCATAATATATTTTAGAAATCGAATAAAATATTTACAATAAAACTATGTTCAAATATTTCACCGAAAATATTTCAATTTGTTGAGCAAGTTATTGAAGCTTGCTTTAATTCAATTACTTCAGCTGTGTAATTTTAACAACGAGGCAGTACACAAAATAACGATTCTATGTTTTCCTTGATATTAATCATCAATCAATTGTTCAGAGTTTAAAAAGTTGTTCTGTTTGTTTCCCTGGGCGTGGGTGGAGAGTAATTTATGCTATAAATACTGAAGCGTGTACTCGCTTTCAAATTCTGAAAGAGAACTTGAAATAAAGTAGAACTTTCAACAGCTTTAATAAAACTTTTATTCGCATTTCTCTGAATTTGAGTTCATCGTATTGCTGAACGAAGCCTGGGAAGTTTTCTTCAACTTCACAGTTACTTAACTTATTTGAAAAGTATCATCAATCAAAAAAAAATGAAAGAGTATTAAATTCAAATTGAAACTTTAAGTGATGATTTAAAAATGATTCAAGTGCTTTCGCTATTTCGAATATAGACTTTTGGACTGCTTGGTGACAATATTCACGACTTTTAAACAACATTGACAAAATTTTGTCGTGTGTGACGAAAATTCACGACTTTGATGGACTTAAATAAAATCTATTTATAATTGAGGTTGAACGGCTTATTGTCTAACAATTTCCACGAAGTGATAAAATAAAATGATTATACAATTTTAAATCGTCACCATAAAATAAATTTAATCTTTCCACAGAAAAAAATAAGCTTTCATGTTAAGTGATAAATAGGGGAAAACAGGAATTATGAACACAGTTAAAAACGGTAGGAGATGTTAAGACACTCAATTTCGAATGCGATTTTCATCACTATTTTAGATTTTTTTGGCTCAAAACTTTTCAGAGAACTACTTTGAACTATCTGCTCTACTTCTCAAAAAAGTTTTAAGCTATAAAAATATAAATTAGTGAAGAAAATCGCATTCGAAATTAAGAGTTTTCGCAACTCCTCCCGCTTTAGGTTGTATTCATAACTCCATTTTTCGCTAATCCTTTTATCTTATCAAGTGGTTTAAACTATCAACTTATCATTAATCAATCAATGCGAAAGAGATCAAAGAATCTTGTCGCGAATATTTTTACTTCCTATAAATTCACAGTTTAAAATTTTTGCCATTCAATTTTTGAAGTTGAGTTGAAATGGATCTTAAAGTTCTGCTTTTGTTATTCGGTCTTTTGACTGTTGCAACATGTCAAGATTGGTGTACCATGCAAGGATGTGCCACCAACAGCCACATCGCTTGTAACCACAATGGCGTAAATATTTTAAAAAAATCATTTTAATTACAATAAATTTGATTAATTTCAGCAATTTCATTCGAGATGTATTAGTCCTAGAGCAATTACGTTTAGTGCTGCTCAAAGAAACCTTATTCTCGATACATTCAACCGAAATAGAAATCAAATAGCTGCAGGAGGTTTTCGCGTATTTTTGCCAGCACGACGAATGGCTAGAGTTACATGGAATGATCAATTGGCATGGCTTGCAAGTTTGAATGTCAGATCATGTCAAATGGTAATTATATAAGACCTTTTGAGACTATTNAAGGATGTCCCCCAACCAGCCACATCGCTTGTAACCACAATGGCGTAAATATTTTAAAAAAATCATTTTAATTACAATAAATTTGATTAATTTCAGCAATTTCACTCGAGATGTGTTAATCCTAGAGAACTCTCATTAACATCTACTCAAAAAAACCTCATTCTTGATACGTTCAACCAAAAAAGAAATCAAATAGCTGCAGGAGGCTTTGGCGTATTTTTGCCAGCAAAAAGAATGGCTAGAGTTACATGGAATGATCAATTGGCATGGCTTGCAAGTTTGAATGTCAGATCATGTCAAATGGTAATTATATGAAACCTTTTGAGACTATTTTTAATGTACTTTATGTGTTTTTGTGACAGGCACACGACTCTTGCCGCAACACCCGTAAGTGAAGTTAATTTCATCGTTTTACATCTTAATAATCTTTTCCTTTTAAAAATAAAAAAATTAGCTGATTTCCGTTGGGCTGGTCAAAATTTGGGGGCGTTTGCTAGAACTGGAAGTTTCCACACAACAGAAGATGTTATCAACACAGTCATCAAAATGTGGTCTGATGAATATCAATATACACTTATGTCTGATATAAACAAATTCGAATCGGGGGCACCAAGGGGACAGTAATTACTAAT
>CVRI01000060.1:394067-443127 GCA_900005825.1 Clunio marinus | reverse complement strand
ATACAATAATGATTTTAAATTTCTTTAGTTTTGCTGCAATTTCTTTATGTTCCTAATTTTGAAAATCTGCATAATTTAGCTTGTTGAATTTACCCATTTTAGAAGAAAAGTATAAAAAATTTAAAAGTTAATAAAATACATAGATGACAATCGCTTCATGATGATGATGACATGATCTCAAAAAAATATTTTCCCTTAAATAAATAATCTTATCATCCTATACAAGTATTTAAATTAAGTTTTTTAATCAGTTTTAGTGCAAACATTATGAACAAATATTTTGCTGTTCATTTTATTTTTTTGTGTCATCAAAATATTAATTTTTGTCATTTTAAAATCTTACTTAATGTATTAAAAATGTTTCATCATATAAACACCTGAAACTGTTTATTATCGGTTGTTAAGTTAAACTGTATTTAATTTTCATTTTATAGTTTCCTCACTTACATACCTATAGTCATTAAATAAATAGTTTTAGAAGTCTATTCTGAATTTCAATTGTAGTAAGTTGCATGGTTTGCATATAAAAATCAATTTAAAGCTGAACTACTGTTCCGACGGCTTAAAAGGATACCAAATGAAAGTATTCCGATTAGTAAACTGATGTGGAAAATAAGATTTAAATTCATCACTTTTGGTTTCAATTTTATTTCTTTTAACAAATTTCTTTATTCATTAATATTTGATAAATGCATGCATGTAAAATGTAGAGAAATTAGAAGCGATCTCGTTATAAAATGAACATGAAGCAATGAGATTTGCACAATATATCATTCGCAAAGATATTATTTCAAAATATTCTTTTGGATTAGCGTGACATATTTGCATGTTTCTTTGAAAGGGCACTTGGTAACATTTCATTAATATTTACCAAATGCCACATGTTAGATTGGCAAATATTTAAATAGTCGTCAATGTTCATTTATTGTCAGTATTGAATTCTATTAATATTTTTATGATTATTCGCTCGTAAATATTGTACAAAGCAGTCTGAATGGAGTCAAAGTATTAGAAATAAGCTTCTGTTAATTTAATTTCTAAAATAGTCTTATAAAGCTTTAAGAGTGATTTTATCTAAGATCAACGCTTATCATACCTCAAACTTGTCAAAGAAACAAAAATCATTCACCAATTCAATTAACCATTAGTATTGCACGTGGCAATGTTTTTACATTCTTCTTCAGAATGAAATATGAAGAACGTTTTCAAAGTGGCTTTAAATGAAATGTTAAAAAACTGAAGCATCAACATAGTATCATATGTAGCAAGAGGCAGTGTTGAAGAGTGGTAACAAAAAAGGCCAAAACTCCCTCCTTCCAAACATTGAATAGTTGAAGTTTGATGAATCTTAATTAAATGATTTTCTGCACACTTGCCCACTGACGATGGCACGCGAACTCTTTTTGGTGTAGATGCGCACAAAAATAATGTGAGAAGGGGAAGAAAAGAACTAATTGGAAAATTGCCTTTTCCGCCCTCGTTTTGGTCTTGATATCAGGTAACTGAAGATTTCTTCTTGCATAACTTTTTTAATATTTGTTTTTGTTGCAAACAGTTGCGTTTACGTAAATCATGAAATGTATTAAGTCACAAGTATAATTAATGATAAATGAATAAAAAAGGATAAGAAATAAGAGACATTCGCACGTGCGTAAAATAATTTGACAAGATCTTTCTTTAGACATTGTCTTGATTATGTACAGTTCATTTGAAAAGGTATCGTTGAGTCTTATTTTAATCAGCGATATAAAACAATTTGAATAAGTTTAGAATGCATGGTAAACCAAACTTTATTGTTTACATTACACCATTAAATATGCATCGATAACAAATTTCTCATCAACACAAATGTTCACATTTTCTTTGTACACCCACCGAGATTTTTTAAGAGAGAATTATTAAAAAAAAAACAATGTCATTAGTGGCGATATCATTTCATGACAAAATTGTTTATTGTGACAAGTGTAGAGGGGGTTGACAAGCGGAAGAGGGATGAATGAAAATAGCAGGATTTGATTACATATTATTTACATTTTGAAACCGAGAATAATCATTTTTTAAATTAAGGTGTCCGTGTCGAGTTACATGATGAACTGTGAGTGCATAAACCACGCACTGTGATCAACGCAATGGCTTAGATTAAATGAATAAAAAAAAACTAAAGGCAGTTACCAATTACCATCACTTCGCTGGAAATGCGAGTCAATTCATGAAGAGTTGTTAAATAATAAAGTAACAAATCGTAAAAAACACTTCGGTGCATTTCAGCTTACGATGCATCCGGCCAAATGCTTCATATTTTCTCGTCAAACCTTTCAGGCTAAATGCAAAGAACCGTATAAGAAAATCTGTAATAAATCTGAAAAAGCAGATTGAAGTGAATTTTATTTAGGGAAAAAACATAAAATAAAAACAGTGTAAAGAAAAAGAATCTTTGTGATTGAATATTTTCAACTTCTCTCTTTGATTTCATTTCTTTTTATGCAATTGGTTTATTTTTCTTATTTTCATTCGCAATCTCTCTTTATTATTGTATCGTTACTTGAAGGCATTAAAATGAAGATTGGAAAAAAGAAGAAGGAATGGAATGGAGATTGTAAAATAAAATAAATCTGAATTCCTTTAAAAGTTGGTAAATTTATTAATGACGTCATGTTATGTACATAAATAATTTTTTAATACATAATGTTATGTATGTATTCAAAGTAACATTTTATGTGGGAAGAATTTTCTTATCTAAACCCCACATGTGACATAACTTTCATATTTCTCATCTACTGATTTAAACCACATAAACAGAACAGACTCCCTGAAACATGGTCTTGCTTCATTGAAGACAATACACAGAAATGAAATGAAATTCGAGCAAGCCCTTGGAAACATAATAATAAATATTGGATAAGAAACAAGCCCTTGCGGGCAGGAACTGGAAAAAATTCTCCTGTGCAAATATCGAATCTGTTTTTGCTGCTTTTGATGGGATGCTTTTTTTGCGGGCATGATGTGTTTGAATTTCAAACAGCGTTACGAGGAAAACTCAAACGAATTTTCAGATATTTTCCGTGAAATTGTAAATTGTGAACGTCGAGGGCGACGAATCCGGATTTATGTAAATGCTTCTACTTGATATTCAAACATGTATGTAGCTCTAGGAATATTATCATCGGATGTTTAAAACATGTTTGAGTGAAAACCCCTTTTTCGGCAATATGGATGGAAAATGTCTTCGGGGGCTGTAAGGATTGCGAAACAAGGCTTGTGTGATTTCATTTTGTGAATTGAATATCTAAGGATGAGACTAAGCCTACCCAGTTAGAATGGCATATTCAGAAGAGTTCCGTGGTGCAAAGCGATATACTCAGAGTTGCATGGTTAGCGGCAACTTTATTTTAATGGCTGCACCAGTTTCAGTTGAAATCACAAATGAAAAAGAGAAAACATTGTTTTTTAATTACATTTTCCAAGGATCGCTTTCATCCCTCAACATATCTGCCTCATGGATATTTTCGCTTTTGCTTTACATTATTTGAGCTTGAGGAAAACACATTCGCATTCCCTTTCTTTCACTCTATTGCCATCTCTTTCTACACTCGTGAGAGAAAAAGGGGCGGAGCTTCTGAATCTCTCGCGAATGTTAAGTTTTTGAAAAAAAAAAAATTTGCTCGGGCGATGTTGAACATCGAATTAGTTCACTCATACGTGTTTTACATGTCCGTCGAGAGATTCTCATGCAAATAATCGCTGAAGCATTTCGATTAATAGTTTCAATCGGCAGCAGTGAAAAGGTAGAAAATATTCGCGCGCCTTTTTGAGTGATTAAAATAAAGTTCAAAATCAAAAGAAATTTAAGTGACAGAAAATAAAGTGAAGAAATTTTTAGCAATTTGTGAATAAACGAATAAAGTTGAAAAAAAAATACGATTGATAAGAAAACATCATATCTTAATGTGCCTTGATGGTAGATAAACATACTTGGAAAATCGATTTATTAAATCTTTGCAGAGTTAGCGACGAACGTAAGTATTAAATTTATACAAAAATCAACAAATTAATTACAAAATGACAATAAAATGTTAAATCTTCATTGAATATCATTGCCATTGAAATGCAACAAAAGGGCCAACTAGTGGTTTACTTGAAATTAAAAGTGTCACATAATCGAAACAAGTTAAAGTCACTTCTTATACCTGAACAAAGTTACGAGTTTAACTAAACAAGTTTTGGTTATATTTAAGATTATCACATTCAAGGCAAATATTTCAATAATAAACATGTAATTAATGGATGTCTCGAAAACTCAAAACTTATGTTACTCATAAGAATAATTAGGAACGTTTATAAAGTCAAATATTTCCACAATTAAATAACAAACATCTTGACGTTTGAGTATCCATTTTACTGTTTTTCTTCTGTGCTTTTATTTCAAATTGTAATTTTTCCTTCATCTGTTTGTTGTCTTATTCTCATTGACCTTTCTTAAAACAGTAATGCATTGAATGAAAAGAAAGATAAAAGAACTGCAACATTGCAACATGAAGTTTAGTCTTTGTTCGTTTACACCCCGAGGAGATTGATGTTTAAGTTCAATTGATGTCGATTTGTCGAAGATGAATTGATTGGAAAAGCGAGAAACATGTGATTGATTGTTAAACTTTTTCTTGCATTTTGTTGAGAAAAATATTACATTGATTATAATAATAAGGAAGCCATGAAGAAATTCATAAAAATTGCTTTATTCGACTTTCATAAAATCATATGTTTCGACTTCGGAATATTTTGAAAATGATTATTATGCTTTTCACCACAACTCTGACTGAATGCTGCTTTGCACTCCCACGAACTAAATTGCGATGAAAAATAAAACTTTTCATTCTGATCGAGAGCGAGACGCTTTTTTCCATTGCGAACCTATAAATTATCATTAAATATGGATCAAGATTCCATAAAAGTTAAATTTCGTACGTTTTGACCTGTTATCAAAGAGGTTATTTAAAAACTTCAGAAAGATCTTTTAATTCCTACGAAATCCTAAGAAACGAAGTTGGAGCAAAGTGTTTAATTATTAATCATCATCATTTTTGTTTTTTGCTTTCAAGAGAAATGGAATCAACTCCATCCCAAAAGACAAACCCATAAAGGGCATCAAACGCCAGCCAGTTTCTTAGAGTCAATGAAGACTTTCAGAGATTCCTTTTGAATCATAATGTTGCAACAAATTTATTATTATTTACTCGTAGCTTACTAATCGCATTAACTAACCGACAAGTTTATGAAATATTTATGTTCTCAGTGTTTGATCTTCATTTCTTTCTCTATGGAAGTTTCTTCTCCCCCGTTTTCTGATGTTTTTGTCTTTTCAACCCGTTAATTATAGGTGATAAAGGAATCCCAGAAATACAAAAACAACAAACAAAAAAAAACATTAGGAGCGATTATAAAGAAACTCCGGTGAAGAATTCTTAAGACAACGCACGAGAGGTAAAAGTAAGAACAAAAAAACAGAACAAAAAGAGTTAAAAGAAGCTGAAAAAGGAATTCTGATGATAAAAGAGATCTTTGGAGGTTCGGTTTTGTCTTTTGGTCGACAAGAAAAATTACTATGATACCTAAACGTTCATGTTCATTGTGAACTTCTATTGAAAGCTTCAAAGAATTTTAAAATTGACGAAACGACATTTCTTTGATTTGATGTTAAAGTTAAAAATCATCAGACAAATAGCGAAAATTTTACTTCCACAATCATCATGTGTAGTTATAAGTTTCAACAACAGTTTTTAAGCTTTAATGAGACAACAATGACGATCATTCCTAGACTCAACATTAATATGAATTCTTTTCTTACTTGACTCATTTTCTCTGTCCATTCCCGACTCAATAACAACAACAAATTAACGTTTTTATTTTTTCTCTGTTGAGATTTGTTGGAGACTTAAAATTTTCAACTATAAAAATGAAGAGAAGGGAAGATTTTCGGCACGCAAGCATTAAACTCGTGCTGGCTCTGGGGCCATTTAAATAATAATAGAAACGAAGCGCTTCATTTGCTTCTTCTCGCGTTTGTGCATTTCGAGAAAATCTCTTTCTCGCATGATTAGCGTCGTAAAAGCGGGTCGCATTAGCTATTGAGAGTCTCTTTTGTGTCTCTTTCTTCTGTGATTATGTGGCATCATGATGATGATTATGGATGTGGGGCCTTCGAAGCGACCCGACAATTTAATTAGACAAGTGAAACATTGTTTTTTAATTTCGAGATTTCGGGAAAGAAATTACTTTTTTCTCTTTTTTTTGTTATGTTGGGATTGAAAGTTTTGATTGTTCGGATCATTATTGCTGTAATTTTGATATAAAAAATCTTCGAGCTTTATAATGTAATTTTATTTAATTTAGTATGCAACAATTTAAAGCCCAAATTTCTTGGGATATTTGATATGTTTAGTGGTGTCTTCAAAATTAAGTTAAGATGCATTCGTTGGTCATGAGAATCAAAACGCAATCGATGATCTCCCGATGGTGTTTAAGTCACGCGTCTTCGTGTTATTGCGTGATTAATTGCTGAAGATTTTGTTCCGCTTCAAAGTGTACAATTCAACATAAAAATCCCGACATATTTTCATATCCTGGGGTTTATGTCATTGTTTTTATCCCTTCTAGCATTTCTATTACGCAATTATTCATAATGCAATCCCTCACATCTGAATATATTTGTCACTTGATGTAAATGAAGTACATCATTAAATTGAAATGAATGTGGACGATACAATTGGGAGTTCCTTACAACTTTGAGTCACTGAGTATTGAAAATATTACAAAACGAAGCAGAATTGAATTAAATTTGTAAAATTATAGTGTAACTGACGCCCGCAAATTGTTGGTTTAACATGCTTGAGGTAAATAATCATAATTTAACTATTTATCGTCAATATGCCGAAGAAAAACTGTTGTGCACATTTAGCACTTCACACTTTTTGCATGCCTCGAAGCAATTAGAAAAAATACATTCGTTGTTCATCGTTATCGTTATAAATGTAAGACGGCGAGCTCTTTATACTCTGCAGTTTATCAATCAGTAATGCGGTTTCAATTCCGTTATCAGTTAAAAGGTTTAATTTTAAATCTATTCAAATTTATGACGAGTTGAACTTACTAAAATGCAAAAAGTTTAGTTCCAAAGAGTGAATCGATTATGAATGGATAAAGAGCGGCGGTAAGCACTATCACCAGGACGTCTGACACGCGCATGAGTGCATGTATGTACCTCAACCATTCATGAGCCATTCATTTCTCGCGCTGTTTCCTTTTATTTTCAGCATGACGCCAAATAAAAAATTCTTGAAATGCACGATCACTTTTAATATTAAAGAAAGAACTGTTTAATGCTTTTCGATGTTAACAACTTAATTTACAAATATTTATGGGGATCTGATTATGAAATAAATTTAAAATGCTATCATGACCGGTAATGCACAAATCGAGTTTACGACTACCTGACCTCAAACCGAACCGACCTGTTTTCATTAAAACTCATTGAACTGTTATGTCTTCTCCCTTGACAGCTCAAGTTTATTGAACATAATCTCATCACTTGTCAAATTATTATTCGTCGAAAAGACTCTCGTCCAAATATTCACTCTATTTGCACATCACAACTTCATCAATAAACATTTCACGGATGGGATTTTCATGGTCGTTTATCCCTTGTAAATCCTATTTTTAAGCCTCTGAACAAGATTGCCGATCGCTTAATTTAATCATCTTCACGTCTTCACGTCGGCCCTCAAAATTGGATTAACCGATGGTTCATTAAGTAATTCTCAACTCGTATGATCCGAGACTTAGAAAAACTCAACAACTTCCTTTCAACTATTAATTGAATCTTAAGAATAAACTGTAACAAAATAGAATGAAAAAACTTCATGAGATTAATTCAGTTAAACTATCGATTGTTGATGTTGCAAGTATGTGAATCAAACCTTTCCTTTTTGTAAATAATCTCAACCCTCAAAAAAATTTGTTTATTCAGTTTTTCTCTTATTTTTTTTTTTTCATTGACGACGATAAAAATATCCCGCAAAATTGGATTAGTGTCGGGGGAGACGGGCAAAGAATGATGAAGGGAAAGATTTCTTTCCTTATCCCTTAAAGCTTCATGAATTTTTATCGAAAGTGAAATGTTTATTCTCGTGATTTCGTTCTCGCTCAATTAAAAAGCGACTCCATTCTGAACTCTTTACAATATTTATCACAAATGATTTCCAAGAAATTTCTTCCACCTGAAGTTATTCGCTTAATTTGATGCTTTCAATATTTTTTTTTGCACTCAACTCATGTACAAGCTGCATAAGAAATAAAAACCCGATCACGACTTTTCAATAAAGACGAATACAAACCAAAGATTAAAGCAAAAATGAAAAACTCGGAATAAGCCAATGAAAATGCACGGTTGAAGCCGTCTCTTTACAAATAATTACGATTCTTGAGTACATCACGAAGTAGAAACAAATGCCCGGTAAACATCAACTTACATTGCTTGCTCACCAATCAGTGAAGCCGAGAGTTTGTTTAATTAAACATTGTGAGTTATTATCAATGCAGTTGAGAGAGAAAACAAAAAGCATAAAAGAAATTTTAATATTGTGTAAATCACGATGTCTTTGAATTTCCGTTGAAAAGTAAAACAGCAAACAGTAAAAGCAAAATTGTATGATGTATAAAACCTAATCACAGAACATGTTTTAGTTTGATTGCACAGTATATGAAAACAAGTAAATGCGGACGGGATGAAATAAAGTGCAAGCTGCTATGCTATGGATAACGATACAAAATTCAAACCACCCTCGCGGGCATTTCATGAATTTATGTTTTCTTTATGCCAATGTTCCTTCCACTACGATTTTTCAAAGTGAGCGAGTTTAGTGTAGATGCCCATCGGTGCTATAAATGCATATATGCACTGCACACAGTATTCTTGTCTTTCTTTGGCAATTGCCAGCCCTCAAAATGAAAAAGAAAGAAGGAAAAAAACGTGCGCACAATGCTCTTGCATCATGTGCTGAATTCTACTGCTTAGTCTTAAGAATTTAAAACTCAAAGAGTCTAAAAAGCACCTCAGGGAAGTCCGAAGATATGCACAGACAATGTGCCACATGCATAAGTATGCATGTAAAAAGAAACATCACCATAATTATGATGCCCATTGCGTCCTCCTTTCTCGTATCATCTCTCGGATATTTTTCTTTTGAGACATTGCTGTGAGCTATTGCGCGATCTTTTCTCGTTTCCTTAGCAACACCCTGGAAATCAAAATGCAACATACACGAGAAGGAGGGTTTTCAAAATATATTTTGGCGATGATGATAATGATTATTAAATATGATGCTTTTTGGAGTAAACGATGATAAATAAGCAGTCAAGTGCAAATCGAAGTCTGAACGAGAAATTAAAAATCAACTGCACATATTTATTCCCTTCTAATCAACTTGTCATTTCTCTTATCTCACAACAATCATCAAGTCATTGAGGGTTGAACAAACTTCTTGATCAAAAGATAGTCAAACACAATTAGGCGTTTAAATAGGCATGACTAATTTTTTGTTTAAACTTTAAAACGAAATGGTTTTATTTGTGATGATATGAAGAATTGAGAAGTATGCTTGCATATCACATGGTTAAACACGAGCAGAATAATGGGATTTGCATGTTTTATGTGCTATGCAAAATACTTTTGTTATCTTGGGTGGTTGAATTGTGGAATAATTTTAATACCCTCTGTTTATAGCACACTTTACCACTGCGGGAATTAATTAGACCATAAACACGTTCCAGTTCTTAATTAAGTCTGCTTCTTTGTTTTTAAACTTCTCTTTCAAGGATATTTAGATAAATGAGAAGCTGGTAAAAGTGTTTTAATCTTCGAAACATCCACGCGATAAAAATCAATACTTTGGTGAATAATTTCATTTCAGTTTGGCAAGAACGAAAGTTAAACGAGTGGAAAAGTAATCAACACTCAAAGATGCAGTCACGTGTGTGAAGAAAAGTAATGAAAACACGGATTCAATTTTCATTTTCTGTCATTTCAAGTGCATTATCTGGTCGTCTTTCAAGAGTTTAATTGCGAAATCATCCGAACATTCAATCGCCCCATTTATTGACAGAAGACTGAAGACACACTCAATTTAATTTACTAGACATTTCACTAACCGCCTTTTGAAGATGAGTCAAGCATCGTGCACTTGACGTTTGATCTGTTTATCTTTTTCTTTAAGCTGGGATTTTGTCATCGACTTGATGATACTATAAATAATGAAAATTTAAATCAATCTAATGGAGATGAAAGAAGTTTAACATGTGCTTTCATTTGAACACAAATTTTCCATTTAATTTTCAATTTTTTCTCTTCGTCTTTAAACTTTCAATTTTTTATTTACCTACTTAATTTTCTATTTTCCATATCATGTAATTTAGAATTATGTTTACTCTAATCGCTTTTGGGTTTTAAAACGACGAGGGTGTGGAAGGGTAAAGAGGTTCATTTCTCGAGATATTAAAGAGTACTCGACTCAAAAAGTTATTACAGACGATAGAGATTAATGACGAGGGTTGTAAAATTTGTTAAAAGGCTTTTAAAGAGTTTATTTACGTAGTTATGTGTCGCTAACAATATCGAGGATCAATCTTCAAAGAATATTTTATTGTTACTAATTTTAAATATTTTTTTTAAAAAGAAACAATTTTTGATTAAAAATGAAATTGTTTGATCGAAGGTTGATGGAATTAAATCACTCATTCACATGATTCGTTTAACATTTTACTATCGTAATCGTTGATACTGAAAATTCTCATAAATAACTCAAACTTAATTGAGTCCAATCACGATTAGGATCAGGAGTAAGAAAAAGGCAAACTGGAGTATATTTTACAATTTGACAGATTAATTATAATGAGAAAGAAATCTATAAATCTATTTCGAAAAATTCTCCTGAACTTAAAAGCATTCCTGGCTTGTCCAATATTGACGAAAAACTGCAAAAAAGCGTGATCGAAACATAAATTAATGGAATTTTTGCGATATTCCCTAACAACGACGTGGAATTTTTGATTGATTGGCAATTTTTGCAATTTAATCAAAGTAAAAAAAAAAATTACGTGGCATAGTTTATAATTTAACAAGTTTTAAACGAAATAAAGCATAGTTAAAAAAGTGTTTCAAAGAATTTCGGTGCATTTAAATTTATTAGCACAAATGCAATTCAAGATGATCATCACAAAATTTTGATATCAAAGTCAATAAACTTTTCTCTGAATCTTTCAACTCAAACTAGAAGGATTTAGATAATATTTCTTGCTCATTAAATCTTCGTTTTGAAATTTAGTAAGGAATCAAACCACTCACGATATCGCTTGAAGGCAGCACAAATCCCCAGAAAATCAGCAGAAAAATTGCAACTTCGCAAATTCTTTTTTTTTCTTTCTTCAGTCTCGATGAAAATATTTTTACGAGTTTCGTGGGAGTTTTTTGATGTTTTTTCTTTGAGATTCGTGATGCGTTTTATATTCTTTTTTTTGTTTGAAATTTTTACGCTAATAACACTTTGTGCTAGAACCTTTTACTTTGAAGTTTAACAACACATTCGAATTTGACCCAAAGATTGCATGCGAAAGAAATCGCTCGTGAATCTCTTTTGAGTGCAGAAAATAATCAGAACAAAACGATCGTATGATTGATGCTTCGTGGTTTTGCTTTTCTTCTTAGTTTTGCTATAATTTTTGCGAGGAAAGACGATAAGAACGAGAAAACGCGTGGGAGAATGTCTTGCTGCAACTGAAAAGATTCCTTCGCTTCAAGGCTTTTCGTTAATTTTTAAATTGTCAAATTCATGAACTGTTGAATATTCTCTTAAGTAGATAACAGTCACAAAACATTTCTTAAAGCAAAACATATTTCTTCATTTTCCAATTCGATTACATCGCAAGCTGCAAAATTTTTCTTCATGCTTTTACCTTCAAATTTCAAGCCAATCAAAAATCGAGTTTCTTCATAATTTTCTGCAGTATTTTGTGCAACGAATTAAAAGAATAAAAATGAGGGAGATATGCACTGTTTATCCCTTGAAGCTCAATAAGCACTTTAAGAGGAATTTTTTAACAACAAAACAACAAAAAGTGTATCGACAGAATATGAAGAGAAGAGATAAAATAATTAATCAGATATTATGTGCTGGTACATTTACTTCGCTGTTTCAACATAATATTTTTTTTTCTGCAATGCTTAAAGAAGCAAGAAAAGTAGAAATATTGGGGGATAAGAAGCGAGCCCCGAGCGCAATGTTTTGTACGAAAAACGATGAAGTTCCATTGATACATACATACATGATGAACCACATAAAGAACTTCTCTTCATTCTTACTTAAGTCGATTTTCTTTCATAATAAATATTTTCTCTTCTAAGTTGAAGACATGAAGGAGAAAAAAAAGGGAGAAACGAGGCATTAAAAGATGCCCCAAAGGGCATGGAACGGCTCGGGCGGCTTTACGGAACAGTAGATGTAAGCGAGTATGCGTTCTTCTTGATACAAGCATTAAACATTATCATAAATTCTTTGACTCGGGTAATGTCTTCGAGGTGAAACGATGCTGAAATGTAATGGAACTGCCCATTATCTTCTTTAAATATAATTTTTTAGGGAATCATCTTCGCGTTTTAAAAGGAGCTGAAAATTTTTTGAATAAAAATTTTCACTTCAATCGTGACTATAAAATTGCACGATTCTCTTCAATCATAAACCTTTAAATTATTAACGTTCTGAGTGAGTTACTTATATACATATTGACAAACCTTTCTTTCAACCCCCAAAGAAGAAATGAAATTTCTTGAGTCGGAAAATTACCAAGTTGAGTAATTTGAAGAGAAACAACTGAGTTTATGCTTTTGTTATCAAATTAACCTTCCCTTTTGTTATCATTTACGACTCAACGGTATCTTGAATATAACCCTCGAATAACAAGACCATGGAAAAGATCACAAAATCTAATTAAAATTTTCTTGGATACTTTTTTAATGCTAAGGCTTTCTGAGATGAGAAATGGAAATTTATATCTTCAACACAATGGTGGATAGAAAAAACAAAAACATTCGTTTCTGTCTTCATTTCATTTTACTTTTACTGAGTGCTGCTGAGTTTCTTCTGTCTCCCCTAACAGCAACCTAAGGAAAGAAAAGTTTTTTTTTAATTTTTTGAAGCGAGGGAGTGCAAACATCCAACAAAGAGACGACGATGAAAATATTTTCCTCTTCTTGTCGTTAAATTTTATGAGATCTTAAAAGATATGCTGAGGAAGCAGAAGGAAATGAAGAAAATGGCTTTTCTCAACTTTTTATTTCTTAACTTTTTCATCAAAAGTTTCTCTTTTCTTGCTCCTTTTTTATGAGATGATTTCAAGATGGATTTTGCAACTAAAAAAATTTAATCTTATTAAATAATTCGATCATAAAACTTTACAATCCTCATAACATTGAAGGATTAAATCATTAAATGATGATGAAATCTTTGAAGAAACTCTTTAAATTTTATCGAAGGAAACTTTATATTTTAATCAAACTCAAACCCTGAAACAATATTTTCATTTTCATGCGAAAAGTTTTCAGTTTTTCCTTATGAAAAAGGGTGGAAAAACGAGCTCTTAAGGCATTGCCTCGGTTAACGAATCTCGACAAGCCCCGAAGTTCCCTTAAATATTTTCTACTTTCTGTCAAGCATACGACACCGCACAGACAAGAGAACAAAATTGTCGTCTTCTGATTGGTTTGACTCTCTTTTGCCTTGAGCTGCGCCTTCGACTTTGCTGTTGTTGTTATCGCTTGCCCTGAACATTTTCACTGCACGATTCTCCGCAGTAATGTAAAAATTCTGTGCAATGCTCCGGAGGCGGTACGAAGACGAGAGAGAATAAAATTCTTTACAATTCGAGCAAGATTTTGACAGAACACGCAGCTTCAGAGCATAAAAATTTTATCTTCTTATCATCCCTCTCCTTGTTTCCCAGTTCTCCCCCTCCCCGTTTTTCACTGCTTCTTATTGCCTTCTTGCGATACTGTTACACAAACTATATGCTATTTTCATGCTGTGTATGCTGCTTTGGTTCCACATTACATGCTAAAGAGGATTCGATCTCTCTTTCTCTTACTTGTGTATGTTTGTGTCTCTTTTCAAGAGTTTTCAGGCGTTGATAATTTTCATTTTCTCTTTTATACTCGATGGCACAGAAAAACATCTTTTTTTAAATTTCGGGGCAAACAGTTGAGTTTCAAAAAGATTGGTGCATAGCCCGGAAGCTCATTGCCCCGATCTGTCGAATCAACATCTTTGGATTTTGAAGTCATTTTTAATTAAATTGTGGAATTGTTTTCAATGTTTTTTCGTGGAAATTTTGAGAATAAAAATAAATAAACTCAAAGAGTTGAACGGAAATTATTGTTGTGAGATGAAAAATTTAATTAAATAATCAAGAAAGTGTTTTTGGAACTTTAAGAAAAGCAAATATTTTGTGTCTAAAATAATAATTTAAACCAATTTAAGTGTTCAATTGTTAACTTCTTTGATGTGTCTAAACATAACTTCAGTTATTAGAAATTAAAAAGTTTAAGTAAGTGCTATGAAATATGAATAATTAGCAGCCTCCATTTTTGTTCAACATCATTCTTAATAAAATTCTCTAAATCTTGTGTTACATAAAAAATTGTGATGAAAAATATTCGAAAAATTCGCTGAAATTGGCAAGAAAAAATGTTAATAACTCTCTTGAAAGAATTCAACTTCTTAACATAAAACATAGAAGGAAGAAAAAAATTCTAACGCAAATGCAAGCATAAAAAATTAAAGAAGTGATCGAGAAGCAGAGGAAAAATTTGCTTAAAAATTCTTACGCAAATATCTTATAATTATTAAATTCCTCTTGTACGTTGCGTCGTTGAACACGCGACGGTAAAATTCTTTGAAACCAAAAATATTTTTAAAGTAAAATGCATGAAGTTAAGTTTATAATTTAAGTGACAAAGGAAATTAAGAATCAAAAGTTTTATTTATTGTTCTGATGGTTCTTGGTTAAATAACAATTCTAAGATTGTTGAAAATCTCAAAATAATTCGTCAATTAGGATATTCTTGATCTCTAATGTTTTGTTTAGAAATAATTCAACGCTTCTTGGACTCTTAAATTAAACTTCTTTTGTCATTATTCATTTCATTTTTTTGATGCCTTTGTCTTGACTTGATCTAATTTTCCTAAACCCCTTTTGATCCCAAACAATCATTATCGCTTCATTTCTTTCACGATTATCTTTCTAAATTACCTTTTAAGCCTCTTCTTTTCGTCTTTTTTTTCTTAACTGAGTCTGAAAAGCGCTGTGAGTTAAAAGCGAGTCAGGTATCAGGTCAAAAGTTAACAATATTTAAACTCGCTGTGTTTATGTCTTTTATGCCTCTTAAGTTATTGATTTTTATTATTTCTTTTCCTTGCTTTACTTTTGTTCGCTGTTTCCTTTTGCTGTTTAAATTTGTAGAACATTTCATTATTTACTCGCTTCTCTGCTTTCAATTCTACTCACAAGATTTCAAAATTTCCTTAATGATGATTTCTGTGTTGGCGAGAGAGCGATTTTTTATTACAAAGCATACGATTGAGCTTTTATTATCGTTCTTTAATTTTTAAGACACAAGAAAGAAAGGCAGAAGAAGACACTCGCTTTCGACGTCCATAAAAGAACGACGACTAAGCGAAAACATTCAAAGAAATTAATTTTTTACATGTGAAGGAAATTGCAGAAACATTGCAAAGAGAGCATGACATGAAAAGGAATGCGTTCCACGAGCCAAAGAAAGAATGGGAAATGATGATTTAAATAAAGCCTTTTGGATGACCAGATGATTATATTAGCATTTTTATTTATTATCAAGCTGCTTTTCTGTCTAGCAAACACTGCTTACCCTAGAACGCCAATTTCCATCTTTCAACTAACACACTTTTCGGCGGATTTAATTTTAATTATCTTTTTTACGGTTTCTCTTGCGCGCTTCGCTGTTTTCTGGTGATTCCATTTCCTTTTCAAGGGCTTACCAAATGCAATTCCCTTCATCGATGAATGTTGTGATCACTTCGCTTCATAACTTTAGAGTTCAGTAAAATGAATGAGTTAATAAAACTAATTTAAATATGCAGATTTTATTGCGAAAGATGAGGTCGAAAAAGGATTGTAAAGACTAAAGACGAAGGCATTGCGTAAAATGAATGAGTTTTACGGCACAGACGAATTAACGAATGATTCTCATTAAAATTAAAAGGAAGTTAAGGTCAAATACCTGAAGCAAAATCATATAAACTCCGGGTCATGAGTGGTTTCTAAAAACTGAACATAGACAAATGATTGATGACGTTCTCGTCTTAATTTCATCAAACGTATCACAGTAGCGAAAGCTTTGCTTCAAAATTTTTTTGATTTGATCTGCGCCTGCAGCCACACTCGAACAATTTTCATTTTGCTACTGAATTCCTCAGGAGCCTTATGATAACAATTATTTCTCATTTTTCTCAACCATCAAGACTCGAAAAGAGTAAAATCAAATCCAAATCGAATGGAAAGAGCGAAAGAAACTATAATTAATAATAATTGAAAATTGCCCACAATTCGTCCTGAGGTTGGAACGTGATGCTTCGATGTTCACAAATTGCACAGCATAAACAATCTAGTTTTCAACATAAAGATTAATGGAATAAAAAGATATCAAAGAAAAGAATAAATATAAATAATCAAAGACAATCAAAAGCGTTGAACGTCATCAGTGAATCACATTGATCAACAATTAATTTAACAATTTTGTTATTTTTTATTTTCAGATTTAAGCAGCTTCTGGTAGCAAAATATCTCAGAAAAATGGAAACCTCGAATTAGTGATACATAAAAACAAAAACAAAAGTGTTAAGAAATCGAGTAAAATATTTGAGAAGATCCTCCGTGATTAAATCGAAATTTCGCAAAAAAAAACAAAAGAAACAAAAGGCTTCAATTAAAATATCATTAAGAACATAAAAAGAAATGACTTTCCGTTGTGTCATAAATTCATACGATAAAAATCCCTTCAACGATAGCAGCGCTCAATGGGTAAGTGAAGTGTCAAGTAGATTAATTACATTTATCCCCAAGAGATGTCACTACAATGTCATTGAGAATTGAAAATATTTATGTTTAAATTATAACTGGAGATATCATACATGAAACATGAAAGAGAAAACAAAATAGCAAACAAATATCTTGTTTAACATGTAGCAGTCTAATCATTAGCCTCGTCGTCGTCACACGCGTTAAGGACAAGAAATTAACGTCAGTAGTAATTTTTAAAGTATTATTCACAGTTCAGTTTACTTTAAATGTGAATGAAAATTATAAATATTTTACAACATTAAATTTGTGGAATATTTTGATAAAGTGGAAATATTATTTGTGTCCTCCACATGTTTGATATTCTTAAAATTTAAATTCATGATAAATATTAATAATAATAATATTTTAATACAATCAAGAATAATTCTTGAAAGATCAAACTTTTTGTTCATAAAAGTTGTCGACAGGAAAGTTGAAAAAGTTCCTGTTAGGCATTAATAAAATTGAAAGTTGATAAACGTGCAAATTAAATCTTATGCCTGACCACCAAAAAACATTTTTTTGAGTAACATTAAGACAACAGAAGGGAGATGAAGAAGCTTATTCAATGAAATTATTTACTCTCAGTTATTCCAAGACACAAAAGCAATTTGCATAATTTTTCTCACAACAAATTCTTTAGCATCACTGAGGATATCTCTCGATTTCTAAAGAAAAATTATGTCGCACAAATTAAAAACTGCAAAGCGAGCATAAAAATGAAAGAGAAACATTGAAAGATTTGAGTTAGTGCAGAAAGACTAAAAGGGAAGAGATGGAATGCAGATAATTGCAATCCTTTGGCATCTGAAAATGCTAAAGAAAAAAAACAAAATCTCGTAAAAAATTGGTAGAAACAAAAACCGGCAGTCAAAGATTGACTCATAAAAATGAAATTGATTAATGATTTGAAATCTGCGAGAAGGAATAAAAAAAAAGTTGAAACTATAGTGAAAATCGTTACTTGTTATTCAATTAACTCTTAATGAACGATAACATTTCAGCTCTAAACCAGTGACACTTCAGAAGCTCAAAGCTTAGCATTTCTTAGATTTATTACTTAAATAAAGCCGTCGGCCATTGAACTTTTGATCATCTCATTTCATAATCGAGTCTCATTCATCAGCCTCGCAAAATATACGACCGGGAATCGCCAAAAAGAAAAGAATTGAAAAGGTTTAGAATGTGGCACAGGTTGAAGAGTGTTTTCTATCATTTCATTATTGCTTATCATCATCATCATTCACCTTTCTCCGACTCACGAGTCGCAAGTATTCAATCGCTAGCCCCAAATTTACATTGTGTTTGACATCATGTAGACGGCTGACGATCAAAATTTCTTCTCAATTTCTCATTCTTAATGGTCGAAAGCGATAATGAAAACATATAAAGAAGCGACGATTGAGAAGCCAACACAAAGCGCGCAGACCTGAAGCTATGATATAGTACGTGCAATAAATCTACCGAATTCAATCTTCAATGATGTAAATCATTCCTAGTATTATTAAAAGAAATTAAAGCGAAATGTATGTTCAACTTCTTTTTGGACATCATTGCTTAACTTTCCAAACATATATAAAAATGAATAATTATCATAGATTGACGAGAAAAATTGAACTGAAGAAAAGAAGTTTTAACAAACAAGTTTATGAATGAAGTGAAGCAAATAGAATAGAGAAATAGCGAGAGTCTGATGAAATTTCTTTGATTACGTTTCAGATTATGTTACACAAAGTATAAGACCTTCCATATGATTAAGTCAACTAGTAATACAAGTTACTGTTGAGAGATATCGCAATTATTTCCTTTGATAACAGTGGAATCATATTTGGCGACAATCTTTGAGAAATTTTTACATGAACAATTTCAAGAAATTCCGTTAAGATTGATAAATGCTTAAAATATGTTTAAACAATCTTATAATAGTTATAGCTTCTTTGAACTAAAATTGTAATCTCAGAAAACATTCAACCCTTCTACAAAGTAATCTGAAATTTTCCATTTTCTATTTTTGATGCTTGAAAATATTTTGCAACGGATATTGGATCAAATTGGCTTATGATTTCCTTTTTCTTCCCCGTTGTTTATCATCTGCAATTTTGTGAATGAGTAGTTTGAATACTTATGTGTATGACTACAGAAACTGTGCGTTTAGTGATGTTTCATGCAACCCCTCCAGTATTTTTACAACTTACAATGATTTTATAAGTTGTGAAATTTTTAAATGGCGCTTTAGGGCATTAACGAGATTTTTATGTTTTATATACTTACACGGCAATGTCGGAACTTGACGTCACCACAAATAATTAAATTTCATTCTGAAATAATTTGCCATCATGAAGGATTTGTCACAAAACTGTTGATTTATTCCTTTTTGCTAAATTCTAATATAAGAATTTCGCCTGAAGGTTTAAAAATGGAAGTTTCCTTTCCATGTTGATGAACAAATTTAAGAAGAATAAAAAAAAATTATAAACTGTACAACATGTCAATTGAACTTCCCTCAAAACTTATTCAACAAATTTCACTAAAAAGAAGTAAATTCAAGGTGAAGAATTTTATGTGAAAATGTTTGCGAGATTAAACATGAAAGCAAGTCAATGGAATGAGATGAAAAGGGTTTTGAATGATGACTCTTTCCCTAAACGGAAATTCCATTGTCTGGCACTATCGCTTCCTTCATTTTCCTCTATGCTCTCCAAACTTGCAGAATTTTCTCAAAAGAATTTTCCTCGTGCTTTTATTTCTGTTCCTTTTCACGAAGGAATTTTCTTTTGAAATGATTTCGAATAATCTCAGAAAAGATCTTAATGTTAAGTCGATTAGCGGTTTTTGCTGTCGGTTAAAGACCATTTAGATAAGAAAGATTTTATTGGTGAAAAGTTATGTGTAAAAATGCTGTGACGAAGACGAAAACCTTTTAAATTATCTGCACGTGATTTTAATTTCATGACAGAAGCAACAGCACGTGATACTCTTTACAGAAATAATTTGAAAATATATTGAAACAAAATCAAAGAAAAAAGAGTTGTTTAATCTCGAATCCCAATGATGCAAGTCTAAGTAGAAGCAACTAAGATGACGCGTAATTTACAGCACACACGAACAGTTTATATTTCAATTTAGGCTTCCTCACAATTGCTTCTCCCCATCGGTTTCTTTTTGTTACCAAAAATATTTTCTAATAATGTGTATCATGTTTGTAACATAATAAACATAAAAATCCATTCAGTGATTGAGCGAATTGCGCGGTAAAACGAACACAAAAAAAATTAATCGACAAGAAGAAAAAAAAGAAATTAACAAACACGGCGAAGCAGGCGAGCTGAGATTAACGGGAATGTTGGAATGGAATTGAAATTCTTCGTTTTTTCATTCTTCGCAACAAAGCGACATGAATGAATGAAATGTTAATTGCGAATTTTTTTTTATTTTGGAAGCTAATCTTAAAAAAACAGAAATTAAAAAAAATTGATTAGAAAATCTTCTTTAATCGTTATCGTCAAACATGGCTTTGACTTATGTTGATATGTCGTCAGTGATTGAGGTTCAGGTAACTCAATAACATCTCAATTATGATTAACAACATTACAAGAAATTTCATCGTAAATTCATCAGTGAGGTTTCAAAAAGTTTTCTCTTTCTAAGGAACGTCTGACAAGTCATGGAGGGGGAATCGGTTTGTCGAGTGGAAGTCCAGCTTATACTGGTCATTCAACAAGTAGCGGTGGACGGTCGAGTGGCTTAACATCAAGCCAACACGGACACGGTCCAAGCATGCATCAACCTGCTGATTTTCAACCGCCATATTTTCCACCACCGTTTCATCATCCATCAACACATCAAAGTCCACCCCAACAGCAGCAACAAGTAAGAAATTTTCATAACTTTTATGATGATTAAATTACATTTTGTGGTTATTCTGTTTAGAATCATCATGGTCTTGACTATTTAAGTCCAGCAACTGATCCCTATGGACAAACTCCACTTACATCAGGTCTTCATCATCACACATCTTCCCTTCATCATCACTATAATCAATTAGCCGGTCTTAGTCGACCTTCACAAGAACAGTTGGGTTTATCAAGTCGATCTCATCGCGATTCTGTTGATTTAGTTCAAGGATGTCATGTTGTAAGTTAAATCGATTTAGACAAATTTTCTTTCGCTTAGAATTTAATAATAAAAAACTTGGAATGCAAATCGAAAAGGAAGTTAATAGAAATTCCAATCTTGTTATAAGAAAATTGAGTCTTCGATGTTGGTTAGGGAAATGGAAAACATTTCGCGTTGGTCAAGAAAACATTTTTTATTCCATCCGGAATTTTCATCGCTTTGAAGGAAGTTTCATCATGAAAATTGTTTTCCTTCTACAACAAATAAACCTTAAAACATTTTCAAAAAATATTTCTGTGTATTTAGATTTAAGAACAAAGTTTGTTGAGAGTATCTTGAAAGAACATCGAAAACATTCTTTGAATTCCTTTTAACTTCTAAATGATGTTAAATTTGTGTTGTTTTCTCGATTTATTTTCAGACTCAACTTTCACATGGTTTTCCTATGGCATATACGGATAGACGTGGGAGTGATTATGGAACTTCGTTGAGTGGATCTGGTTCAGTTGGTAGATTAGGTGGGCCTGGTAGTGGACATGACCACGATCCATTGTCACTTCATCAAGCACTACAAAATGCTGTCGATGATCAAGAACAAAATCAAGTCTGCGATGAAGCTGCTACAACGTTCATGACTGATTTGCCTTTGCTCAAAAGTAAGTGAAATATTTTCTTAGATAAATTCCAGGTGACAACAAAAGGTTGCAATATGAGATTTCTTGAAGAAAATAAAAAACTGGGAGTTGCAGTTGATGAGATTATTAGCTTGGTTCACAGAGTGTGTAAAATGAAACCACATCTCGTATTGCATTTCTTTGTTTGGATATTTATGTTGTTCTGGGATGTAACTTTCTTATTTCGATTGCCATCGGTTTTAAGGATCTTTGAAAGTGTTGATGATATTTAAAAACATTTTTCATTTCAGATTCTCCTCCATTTTTCCCCGATATCAAAAAAGACCAAAGTGGCCTCAATATTGTAGGTTCGCCGGGTGACGTATTTTGTTCGGTGCCAGGTCGATTGAGTTTGTTGTCAAGCACCAGCAAGTACAAGGTGGTAACTTGAAGCAATCAATTTTCATAATTTCGTCTTGACATTTCAATATTTTCAGGTGACTGTAGCTGAAGTGCAGAGACGCTTGTCACCGCCGGAATGTTTAAATGCATCACTTCTGGGAGGTGTCTTGAGAAGAGCTAAGAGTAAAAATGGTGGTCGACTATTACGTGAGAAATTGGAAAAAATTGGACTTAATTTACCGGCGGGTAGACGAAAGGCAGCAAACGTTACACTTTTAACTTCACTTGTTGAAGGTGAAGCGATTCATCTGGCAAGAGATTTCGGTTATGTTTGTGAAACAGAATTTCCCGCACGACAAGTTGCAGAATATTTAACTCGACCACACACTGACCAACCACATGATTCGTATAAAAGAAAGGAAGTTTTAATGAACACGAAGCAAGTTACAAAGGAACTAATGGATCTCTTAAATCAAGACCGTTCGCCATTGTGCAACACTCGACCACAACATATTCTCGATTCGTCAATTCAAAGACATTTAACTCACTTTTCATTAATCTCTCATGGATTTGGTTCACCAGCAATTGTTGCTGCTCTTACTGCAATTCAGGTAATTAAAAATTTATGAAATATTAACATTTAAATCTCTGACGCATCAAATCGTATTTTTAACATTTAGAATTATCTGAATGAGTCAATAAAACATTTAGACAAGATGTATCCTGGAAATGGTAACATGGTAACCTCATCTCTTGACAACAAATCCAAGCTGTCAGACAGCGATAAAAAATGATAAAAATTAAAATTGGCAAAATTTAATTTGGATTCGTTTTTGTTGTGATCTTAATGTTACGATAACAAAAAAAAATTCTTGATGACTGTTTACATCAATTCCAATTAATATTTGCCAATCGTTTGCTCTTTTTTGTTTGTTTTTGCTTAGAAAAAATGGATCTTTTCGATATAAATAATGACAAAATGTACAAACATAAAAATTCGCTCTAAATAATTTTATGTAAAAAATATCTGAATGAGATTAATAAATTGTAAAATAAGAGAAATTGAGAAAAGATTAAGAAATAAATTAAACAAAACTTAGATTGATGTTTTTGATTTTAATATTTTATTGACAAATTGAGAAGAAAATTTTAATATTCTGCATTCGTTGAAAATTCATAAAAAAATTGTTGAGCTATTTGATATCAGATGGCGTTACATTTGCTTCAAACGTCATTGAAAACGGAACTGAAACGATAAAAAACTGAAATATTTTGAATGTTTCATATTCTGTAATGATTCAGCACAGTTTTTAATTTTCTGTTAAAAAACAAGAATAAATTAATAAAAAGTCCTTACTTGGCGAAATCAACATTCTATTTTAATTAAAGATTTGTATCTTTAAAAATTACTCACTAAATCATATTTATATACACTTAAGAAACCCTAAAACAATTCTAATTTAAATCAAAAGTCAAGTAAGCTCAGTTAACTTTTTTCAATGAGGAATTTTCTTTTTTGTTTCAAGCATAGATATTTATATCTCAATTTCCATTGAAAAATAACATCATCTAAATGGAGCTTCTGTATGAACGAAGAGTAAAACAACATCGTTACCATTTTTATCTTCTAGTTTAATGTTTACAAAGCCTACAACTTAATGATGATGAAAAGTTCGCGATATCAGACGATAACGATAAGAACATGTGTGGCTGAGAGATTATATTCATCGAAATGCCTGCTGTGTGAGGTGGTATTTTCTGTTTTCATTTAGTGACAGTCGGTATAAAAGTAAACAAGTCTCCGAAAATATTTCAGTTGAAATTCCAATTTCGATGTGTTCATGTTGATTCGAGGAAAATTGTTTTGACTCAAAGTGAGTGGTGCATTCGTTAATGAAACTTGGCAATGTCATTTGAGTAAATTGATCCGAATTCATTTATTAAGTGAGCGAATTTAATCATGTTTAGAAAATAAAAGTACAACATGAAGGTCATTGTCATGAGAATTGAGAGTCGATAGTTTGTTGACATAAGTAAAAGTCACAGAGTTGAAATATAATATACAAATATGTTCAACGAAATTCAGCTGGTCGATTGAAATTTGAATTGCAAATATGTTGTTGTAAGTGTAGTTGATATTAATTCAAGCAATCTGAATTTTTCTATTATGGAAAATCATCGTAACTTCTAAATTAACGCACAATATGCACACATATTGAGAGTGTGAAAAGAAAAACAAGTTTAAAGAGCCTCTTTAGATCAGATGACATTTAAAGATGATGATAATAGTGTCAAGAACTAAAGATAGATACACCAGTTATCTTGTTGTACAACTATCAACTGACAGCGACACAAATTTTAATCACGTGTCCTTCTTTCTCAACACATCAGCTCATAAATAAGTAATAATAAAAGTGAGCGATAGTTGTTGAAAGAAAAGAAGTCTTATAAATAATCTTTATGACAATGTAAATATTAAAGATTTCAAACATCATAGGCTTCTTTTTCAGTTCATAATCTGATAACAGAAAATAAGTCAGTCAAGATTAAGCAAGCAATAAAAACCAACTTTCAGCTATTATACGACTTGTGTTGTTTTTATTCTTATCATATTCATTCAAGTAAAAAAAACAAGAAAATGAATTATTCCATTGATTAAATTTGAATTTAATATTGTCAAAATGACGTATGTATGAATTTCCGTTTTTCAATTCTGTCTTATATTTGATAATAAAATTAAATGGTCGAATGACGATGAATTTATTTATCATAAAATATGAGTAAACATTTTGGAAACATAAAATAAAAATCAACTTGTGACTTGATGACTTTTCTCATACGTAAACGAGATTGTCGTCACATTTTATATGATCGATAAGAAAAAAATTAAATGCAGTGCTATAAAGACGGTGAAATGAAAATCACAATTGAAAAGTATTGTCAGCAGATTGAATTTTCAATCGTAAAATTTTTGAGTCAATTTTGATTGAGACTTAACTAAATGGCGTAATTAGCGCAGCACGACGTATGATAAGTGTTCAGTTGATTTGAAGTGTTTTTAATTATCTGTCACAGACACTTTACAACTCTCGATATGGAAAGACCATTAACGCTCAATGTACTTTTGCATGCTATCTCCGTTTGATATCACGAACAAAAACAATAACAGAAACTTGTATTTAGCATTCAACAAATATCTACGTGTTTACATTTCCAAATACAGCTAATCCCATTTCAGAGAGAGAGAGAAGAACTGACTGGGAAAACTGGAAATTTATCCAGTGAAGAAAATTTCTCTTCTTTTCATTGTGAAAATTTCCTCGCAGTGAATATGAACAAAATTTTTCGTCGTGGCAATTTATATTGTGCAATAATAAAGTAATTGTGAAAATTTAGTGAATAAATTATGAAAAGTCTGTAAATTGCACATGAGGGAACAGTTTAGCTTTGAATAAATGTGCATTAAAAGTTCTTAAAGGACTGAAAATCATTTAGAAAATATTAAACTGCTGGAGAGAAAGAAAAGTCCTTGAGATATGGAAAATTTGAGATACAAAATAATTGTTATATAATATATAAATCGATGAATTTATTTCTGAAGAACTTATAAACATTTAATGAATTGTAATAAAAACATCTAGCTAGTAAATTGATTAGGATTATTAGATAAAGTTAATTATATTAGTTTATGAGATCGGGTAGAAGTGGAAGCAAAAACAAAATGGAAAATGATTGCGAAGGTGAACGAATTTTGAATTTTCTTTTTTCCCTCTTTGTGTTGTTGTTTTCCTTTGAAATGTTTTTCCCCCTGCTTTTGTTGATATTTTTTTATTGATTTTTATTTTACTTAGTTCGATTATTCGATAACAATTTTTTGTTTTTGATGTGATTCTTCGAACTTTATTAAAGTTTAAATGACGTATGAAATTTTAAATTGATACACCGGCTCACATTCCAAAACAAAAACTGTTTGCGCTATAAACATTTAATTTGATTCTCGAGTCTGTTTGGCTAGATATGCAAATTTTAAAACGTCTATGAACATTGTTTTTATACTTACATAAACAGATTGAACGGCGCTATGAAAAGAAAGAAATGAAAATAAAATAAAAACAGGGAGTTTGGTCTCATATTTCGTAGATCAAGTCGTGGATTGCACAACGTAATTTTGAGAGAAGGGAAATCCCTCTCACAGAAACCGTCAAGAGCGGATATTTCTTTCGTTCCTTTTAATCATCTCTGAGAAGTCGAAATAAATGCTGAAACATGTGTCGGTATTTTCCAACCATCGATTACTCATTTAGTTTTAGATTTCAGACAAGATCAGACGAAATCTTTTTAGTGTCTGCTGTGACATGAGAACAGTTAGTGAGCTACAGAATTATTTTTAGCGATAGTGTCGAAGCAAAACATAAATGAAAATAAATAATTCTCGTTGCAAAGAGTAAAGAAGAAAAAAATCTTAAAGTGCTTTAAATTGTGCGCTGTTTTACTAGAGTCACGTTGATAAGAAGCCGAAGATTGTGTCGTATAAATTGTTTGTAAGCCGAGAAGTTCAGTTTCATTAGCAGCGCTGGTTATGTCGCTACAACTGGTCAGACAAAAAAAATGAAAAAAATTAGTAACACTACACAAAATCATTTATATTCAAATTAAAAGTAAGCAGTTTGTTAGCGCATATCATCATTTTAATACATCGAAGAAGTGTGGTCGAAATAAAAATTAAATATCAATTTGTTGGCCTGAAATAAAATTCAAAAGTGTGTGTTGTTCAAATGTAGTCTTCTGTTTTTTTTTACCTGAATGAAGTTGTTTTAAAAAGAAGTTTTATATAAAAGCAGAAGGAATAAGAAACTGGAATATAAAAAGTTATCTTGTGACTCTTCGACTGGAAAGAATCATGTGGGGAACGTCATGAACATACACACAATCGTGCGTAATAGAATCGAATATAAATGAATGAGAAACATTTTTTGTATCGATTAGTAGACAATTTAAAATGTTAGACTTGACACATGAAGTTAGAATAATTTCTGTTTAGAAATTGATTAGGTAATTTGCTTATTTTTTAGAGACTTTGACGTTGCTGCTGATTACTCAACTGAACGAAAACGTGCCGGAACGTTGATCTTTTGTATAAAAAGCTTTCTTTGAGTTGTTGAAATTAAAAAGACTTTGAAAAGTTGTGAATAAATTCTTGTGGAAAAAATAAGTTGTGAAAAATAAATAATAAGCTTGAAGTATCTTTTATGAGTTCCACAGACGTATAAAAGCCAGAGTCACTATTCAAATTTACTCAGTAAACTCGTCATAAATCAATTTGACAAACACAAAACAAAAAACGTGTCGGTTCTGGAATACTTAAAAAACATGCCCGCAAATTTTTCATACTTAAATAATTGAATTCATTCGTTTTTCGTCATGTGACTTGGATCGATCACATGTTTAATGTCATTCACCATACTATGCTCTGAACGATAACATAATCTGAAGTGTGCCATTTGAAATACATTTGGTAATTAAAAAATTTATCGGAAAAGTCACAAACAGTAAGTCAACAGAGATTTTCAATAGTCAAACTCGATATTCGAAGAAAACAAGCAATTACTCGATGTTTTGTTTTAAAAACTGACAAGCTTTAATCATTAAAAGATGAAAGATAATTTAGTTAAGATGATTGACATATAAATTGAAAGTGTAATTGTGATTGATTGCTCCTTTGTCATTGTTATCATTTGCTAATAAATTTGTTTTATCTTTTTCTTGTCAAAACGACACAAACTGTTGTGAACAATCCCCGAGCGGCACAAAAGGCGATGTCTCTCACAAATCTGGCATACGAGTATCGTCTCCATTTAATGGGAAGGCTTTCCTTAAGAATCCGCCATGTGAAAGACATTTGGCTAAAAACTACTGGCTATCGCCTAATTCTATCACCTTAAGTTAGTTATGTGTTGGACTAGTGAAGAATTTCTTAAGCTGCCTTATGGTAGCCTTATTTAGAGTTAATGGCATGTGGGGAAGCACCGTAGCGTCAACTGTTAGTGGTAAATTGATACCTCGGTTATTTTCGCTGATTTCTGAAGGAAAAGCCAAAGGAAGTGCCAACTAAAAATCGTCGTAGTGCAAACGTATGCCTCCGGCACGGCGAGTGTGTGCCGCTCGGGATCTTCTTGTAGACAAAACAAACGAAATATTTTCTGAATTTCAAGAGTAAATATTTAGATCAATATTAAAACATCTTTTTTAATAATAACAAATTAAATGACTTTATAAACTTCCAAGATGTTCAGTTCAAACAAATTATTGCAAGTGGAGAACCGAAATTACAGGAAAATCGATTTAAAGTAGAACGTCTGTTTGTACGAAAACTCATCCATGACCATGACATTTTATTTGTTTAAAGCTGAAATGAAAAGATTAAAACACTTCAAGGCACATTGGAAAAGTTGAAGAAGATGAAATTGAATACTGAGAATTTCATCTAATAAAAAATTGAGAGTAGGCATCACGGGAAATTCCTGGAAAATGGAAAAAAATCATTTGAAATCAAATTATAGCGAACAAAGGGAAATTTTTTGACATTTCACTGCGGAGTTTCATGTGAAGTGACAATGAAAGTGATTTTATGGAGAAAAATTTATTTTTGTGATTTTAAAGGTCATTGTGTGATGTTCTCGTAAAATGTTTTTCGTTTTTATGCAGATTGAAGCGAGAAAAACTTGTCAAAAAGTGTAGCAATATTCGAGACTCGAGTGACATAAAAATTCTGTCAATCGAAATTTTAAGTCCTTGAAATAAAAATTATATAATATTTCCTCGTAAAAATGATGGCAAAACATGAATTTGATGCGCTTCACAG
Source organism: Clunio marinus (assembly GCA_900005825.1). Classification (NCBI taxonomy): domain Eukaryota; kingdom Metazoa; phylum Arthropoda; class Insecta; order Diptera; family Chironomidae; genus Clunio; species Clunio marinus. The sequence goes on along the minus strand of CVRI01000060.1, from coordinate 413,940 downwards.
ATGAAAAATATATTTACGATTATCTCGTTAACTTTTCATTTGACTGAACGTATGAAAAGTTGAAGTTGTTTGTGAAGTTGAAGTCAAGAGAATCAAATGAAAACATCTTTAAGATCATGACTTTCAAGGTGAAGAACTCACGAACTCATGAAAGTTTTTTTCTAATGACTTTATATTCGTTTCAAATTTCAAAGAAACAACTTTATTAAATTAATAGCTTTTATTGATTTTTTACGTTCTTTTATTTGTTCTCATTTTTTGCATGAAAACACACTTAAAAGCAGTAAACTTTTATCGGTAAAAAAAGTCAAGGACAAAGAACACAGTCTCAAAAAATTGAATAATGCTAATTACTTATGATGGATCGTATTGTTCATCATCATGTTCTTCTACATAGTTAAAGTATTACATCACAAGTGGATACTCACATTCTGAAAGATTCAACATGAAGACACACTTTAAGAAAAAAAGATTGTGTAGAATGTTTGATTATCGTTTATATAAAATAATATTAAATCCATCTAATTATTACCACGAAAAATGAGAGCAGGGAAATCCCTCTCAGCCAGAGCGTAAAAAATATTTTTTGTCTGAAAATAATTCTCAGAGAAATATAAATTAATGTTCAGACACATGTGTCGGCATTTTCCAAGCATCGATTAGTCATTTAGTTCAAGAATTTCTGTGTGAAGACGAACATTGTGGTTAATAATTCAAGTTTTTTTAATTAAATAGTAAATTTTCACATTAAAAATTATTCAAACGGTGCCATTGAGAAATATATTTTAAATTAAAAAATATTATACATGGCGCTCGTAAAAAATATTGAGATATTTATGGACTTTGTTCAGTGAAAAATGTTTTGAATTCTTTTGCATTGTAAAACATTTAAAGTTGTACTTATTTTTATAAATAATACATTGAAGTGTGGAAATTAAATGTGGAACTTTAAATATTTTCAATAAAACGACATGAAAGTGCGCAATTTGAATTAAAATAAAAAAACTAAAAATGAAATAAATGTTGCGATGAGTCAAAGATGATGTCAGTGTGCGTAAATATTTCCGTTTTCTTACCTTAACCGAACCTTTACTCAGAATATCAAAACCAATATTTGAGAGCGCGAGAAATCTAACAGACTGGAAGTGAAATTAAATTAGGGCTGGAATAAAACATGTGATTCAAGATCTAGTGAAATAAAAGTCGGAAAACAAACAGAAAGTAATTGAGAGAATCGACGGCATCCATTGGAAATTTGTTCGCAAGATGATTTATCGGAATCTAACAAACCAAATAAAAAGCATTATTGTTGTATCATTGATTGAACCACTTCACAAATTAATAAGTCTAGTTGAACAAAAACCGTGTATCAATATTTATAACAAATATTTGTTTAACATGTTAAGAGCTTCATTTAAACCAATTTGAATCTATTTATCAATTTGCGTTCAATAATAACTTCTGATACAATGAATTAAATAATATTTGGTATGATTGAATTGATTGACTTTCTATCAATTCTTCCCATAGTTTGATCCTTTTTTCACCTTCGAATGACTTATAATGTTTTGCATCATCATATAAACTGCAAATGGAAATTATAATTAATTAGAATCGCCTAATTGATAAATAATTAACTCACATAATCCAAAGACCCCTCCGCTGATTAAAACCAAATAAATAAATTGACCAGCAAGAATCATTCTTGTCACATGGTAAATTATGAATGATAAATTTAAAGCAGACCATAGGAAAGTGTTGACAGCAACATAAAATCGTGGCTTAATTCGAATTCCTTCAATCGGTGTTTGTTTTATTCCTTCACAAAACTTTCCGTATTTAAAAAAGCTTTCTTGAAGCTCATCTTTTTTCTGATACAATTTATTCAGATAATCTTGAGTCGGTTCAACTTCACTTATCGGTATTCGTTCGATGTAAACATGTGCCACAACCTTTTCACCGCGTAAAATATTAACTAGCGTCGGTTCGACCTTTGCGTTTTTATCAATAGCTATCTGAAGATTTAAGAGTGATAAGTTTTTGTAGTTTTTAAGAATTGGGACACATGTGACAAAACCATTCGCACGTGGGATCAAATGATGTCTCAAGGGCGTCAGTCCTCTCTCCAAAGCAAACTTAACAGATGCTTCATGTTTTTCTTTCGTGAAGCGAGTTCCTTCAGCTGTCATGACAGTACAAGAATTGTCAGAATATTGAAGAATGTCGTTCATTCGCTCTTCGATCTTGTCCTTGTCCTTAACAAATGAACGTTGAAGAAAGATATGCTCGGATAACCAGAAAAACCAACCACATATCGGAATATATTTGATAACATTCTTCACAAAGCCTTTTCCACTTCCTAGACATTCGAATTTTTCCAACAAAAGCCATGCGATAAGCCAGTCAATCTCATAACAATGATTCATAAGTCCAAAGTGATGTTCTTTTCCGACCTTATCAAGCGTTTCTTTCTTACAATGTATGATGAGTTCGCTGTTCGACCAATAATCAGCGATAAAAACACATTCTGTGGATTTTTATAAATTTTTGAATGAAATTTCAAATAGAAAAACTAAACTTACGAGATAACCAAGTCCAGTTAGCATAATACATTAAAGTATGAAACAATCGCTTGTTGAAGGGTTTTATCAAGATGTGTAATAACAATTGAATCACATTCATCACCAAACCAGATGTTAAAATCGTAGACAAGATGAAAAGCTGTGAAATTATATTTCTTTTGACTATTCTTATGAACCCGTTCGCCATTTCAATGAAAACTCAACTGTCAGACGTCTAACTTGAGAACTTGTGTCGATTCTACTAAAAACGTTTGTAATGAACTTACGATAGACTTTTGTTACGTTAAAATGATGAATGGAAATGAACTAACAACACCTTCATATCTTATATCTGAATATCTTAAGTTTTTGTTTACACGCAATAAGTTCATTGAATAGAATCCATACAAACAAAAAAATGTTTACACACAGCTTTGACTTCCAAGCATGTTTCCCTTAAATTTTATCAATATCAAAATCGTAAGATTTGACTTGCTGATTGTGTTAGAGTAGTTCACCTTGATGTAATTACTACGGAATATTTTTGTTGGAATAATACGAAATAGAATTTTTTCTATTAGCGACTGATCGTCGCAAGTGTTTATAATAAACTGATCTTCAATTGTCAATTGATAAGAGATAACATCTGCATTACTTTAGTGTTGCCCGATCATATTTAAAATAATTCAAATTACATTTCGTAATGGAACGTTAAAGTTTTTCTTCTCAGTCTGTTCATTAATTTACATCGTTAAACGAAAAGCTCATTCAATGTTCAATGGGCAGGAATATCGTCTATAATTATTTATCTACGTGAACAATGATCGTAATATTATTAACTTCATATCTATTCAAATCATGAAAAAATATTTAATTAAAATGTAAATGAAAGCTTTGATCATCATCTCAAAGGTTTGAACTTGAGGTCATGTCGTTAAGCATTTTATTACAAATTTTGTAATTTTATTTATAATCTAATTTTCATCAGCATTAATCATAATTGATCAATGTAAATATTTAATGCTTTAAAGGGATTATTACCGACTATTAAGTTAATAATTTCATAAAAGTCTCATTATTTGTCAAAAATAACAAAAAAACCAACGCGACATTTAAGTGACAAAAAATCGAATACGAAAACCTTGAAAAAATATTTCACTAGGTAGGGAAAATGAATCGTTCTGTTTTTCCAATTATCTATCAACCTACAATTCTTTTCAACAACTCCAGCAGTTATTTTTGAACACACGCAAAGCAATCGTTGAAACTAGATCACACAACATATTTGCAAACGAAACTTTATTAATTGCATCATTGATTATTTTTTTTCATTTAATTCATCGTGAAAGGAAAACTTAATCAATTTTCAATTAAACTGAATAAATTTAACGATAAGTTTTGTGTTTCATTTTTATCGACAGCAGATTTTGCAATTAAGTGAGGCGGAACTCAGTCAACTTGCAAACTAAGATAATAGTTAACTAGACATAGGAAGAATAGAAAAAGAATTAATAGCATTTAAGGCTGATGGAGCCCACACTGGAACAAGAAGTGAAGCTTTCGAGACGAGCTTGTTGGAAGGGTTTAAACTCCAGTGATGACGAAACTTCACTTAAAAACTGTGACGACAGTTTTGTAAGTAAACTTAATTAATGCCAGACTTAACATTTATTGATTGGATTTTTTCATTGTTCGCAGAAAGAAACATTAAACTTAAACACAATTAAAATAACTGGATCATTCCAGAAGTTATGTCAATTCGTTACAAATATCTTAGTTGTTAACTTAAATATTTTTCTGTTGGAATTTCCACGAGGGAAAATGACGATGTTATCAAAAAAACATTTGATTACCTTGGTGCTGATAAATGTGCTCTTAATCAATTGTGGATATGCAAATGCTAGGCCAAACTTAGAAGCAAGCTTAAATTCTGATGATGCTGTTCAACCACAAAATCTTGCACCACCTGATCTAAGCAGTTCATCTATTGATGGCCGAAGTCATGATGATATTGATTATAAAACTGCTAGCTTAGCTTTAGTTGATCATGACTCAAAAGTTGGCCATGCGAAAGCTGGTGGTCATGAAGTTCCAGAACGTTATCCAATTACATCAATTGATTTTGGACGAGTGGAAACGCCTTTCATCATTAGTGTCTGGATATTGTTTGCTAGCATCGCTAAAATCGGTGAGTTCGCTGAATAAACAAACTCTTAACTTGTCACACTAATTAAATTCTCATAAATTTGAGATCATATATCTCGAACACATAAACAATCAATTGACCTAATTGATAAACGAATAAATTTATCGGATTTTAAATTACTTGAAACTCTTTTTTCTTTGAATACCAACCGTTTGTAAAAAAAATATGTGGTGGCGTGTTAAAAGCAGTGTTTACACTAAAAGATTCTCATTAAGTAAATGATTACATATAATTGTTGGAATTTTGCATTACACGACATACTGTGTGCTTAATTGCGCAACTAGCATGTCACCCAGGGAAATGAACAAGCGTGGCAACATTGTATGTAATTAAGTTCATGAATATTCGTTTTTACAGGCTTTCATATGGCACCCAAGATAAACAAAGTTCTTCCGGAATCTTCACTACTGATTGTTGTTGGTGTAATTATCGGACTGATTCTCTACATGTCAACTCAATTCCACGTTTCACCACTTACTCCCAACACATTCTTCTTGTATCTGTTGCCACCTATCATCTTAGATGCTGGATATTTCATGCCAAATCGATTATTCTTTGATAACATTGGCACTATCTTACTTATGGCTGTGATTGGAACAATTTTTAATGTGACGACGATTGGTGAGACTTTGTAGGATTTCTCTTGAGTGCAAATAAAAACTTTTATCTTTATAGGTGGCTCGTTATATTTATGCGGTAAAATGGGAGTTTTTAATGGCATCGAAACGCCTTTTCTCGACATTTTCCTTTTCGCATCGTTAATTTCTGCTGTCGATCCAGTTGCCGTACTTGCAGTCTTTGAAGAGATTCATGTCAACGAAATCTTGTACATTGTTGTTTTCGGCGAATCGCTTCTCAACGATGCTGTTACTGTTGTACTTTATCACATCTTTGAAACTTATCATGTGATGGAATTTAATGACGTTCAAGTTCAAGTTCAAGATATTGTCAACGGAGTGCTTTCATTCATTTGCGTTGCCTTTGGTGGTTGTATTATAGGTAAGATGATATTTCAATTAATTTAATGAAGTTTCATGTGTCAATTTTAATTCAAGGTGTGGTTTGGGGATTCTTGACTGGTCTTGTGACACGATTTACAGACCATGTTCGTGTTATTGAACCAATTTTTGTTTTCATCATGGCTTATTTAGCGTACTTAAATGCAGAAATATTCCATTGGAGTGGTATATTGGCGTAAGTGAAACATTACACGATTTAATGAATGATAAGCAATTTTAATCAAATTATTATTAATTTTTTTTCCACAGAATAACTTTTTGTGGTATCACAATGAAAAATTATGTGGAGGCTAATATATCGCACAAATCCCATACAACAATCAAATATGCCTTGAAAATGTTGAGCAGCTCATCGGAAACAATTATTTTCATGTTCCTTGGAGTTGCAACAGTCAACAACAACCATGAGTGGAACACATGGTTCATCATCCTGACAATAGTTTTCTGTTCTGTTTTCCGAATTATTGGTAAGATTTGAGATTGTGATAAAATTTATCAAAGAGAAATTAATCAACTTCTTCCTAACTTTCATATCAAAAGGTGTCATCATACTTGTTGCAATGGCAAATCGTTTCCGAATACACAAATTGTCAAAAGTCGATCAATTTGTGATGTCATATGGCGGGTTAAGAGGAGCAGTTGCCTTCGCACTTGTGCTTTTAATAGATCCAGCAACAGTGAAACTCCAACCACTTTTCGTAACAACAACAATATGCGTGATATATTTTACTGTCTTCTTGCAAGGTATAACAATTAAACCACTTGTTAGAATTTTAAATGTGAAACGAGCAGAAAAACGAAAACCAACGATGAATGAAAGAATTCACGAACGCTTCATCGATCATATGATGGCCGGCCTTGAAGATATCGTAGGAAAAACCGGTAACTACAATGTCCGAGATAAGTTTAAGAGGTTTGATAACCGCTTCGTTCGTCCATATTTGATAAGAGATCTTCAGGTGAGTTTGAAGCTTGAGTAGTTAAAAATTAAGTTCATTCATGAATTTTTTAATGACAGGGAGCCGAGCCAAAAATTCTGGAAACTTATTCCAAGCTTGCTATGAAAGATGCAATGGAATATATGCGACGAAATCCATCAACTGTAGGACAAATGTCAGGAACAGAATCAATGAGTGCTTTGTTCAGAAATTACACAGGAATTCTTGGTGGCAGGTTCGTTAATGAATACAAAACATGTGGAAGTGAAAATTCAAACTTTTTTCAAACAGTCCCAGCTTTTCCAACTTTGAAAATTCAACGAGAAATCTTGACATGCAGGAACTTGATTATAATCCATCGAAGAAAGATCTTACAGACGCAAAGATTCATCATTTACTTGCCGAAGAATTGAAACCTTACAGACGGGTGAGTTTCATCATTCAATATGTCAAAAGTTCTTTAATGAAAAGCTTTCAGCGTAAATATTATTAACAAGAGTATGCTGGAAGCTTAGAGTAATATTTGCATGATCATTAAAGTCTTAGAAATTCTTTTTAGATTTTCAAACATTTAAGCTTAATTGGATTAAAAGATTACTTTCATTAATAAATTTTCAATTACTTTCTCTCCATCCACTGACCTTTTTTCCCCACCTACGTCAAAAAAATAATCATGAAACATTTTATACATCTTCACGATGATGGTTGACTTTGCTCGTCTTATATAATTGATTATTGCTGATACGAAATATTTAACTGATAATTATCATCAACTTTGTAAACACTCAGGCTTCATTGTCGGCGGTATGATGAATTTTCGTTCATGTTACTTTGTTCATGTCTTTTCTTCTAATATGATTTTAACAAAGTTTTTAAAGTGTTAATACTTTTAAAATATTTTAATGGCTTCTAAATTTTTGATTGAGTGTGTGAAAAATTACTTTTTTTTATTTCTTTTTATTCTCCTCTTTTGATCATAAAAATGGTCATTAGGAAGAGGAAACTTTAACTTTCAATGTTCTTCTTAGTTTTTAACAAATTAATTGGTTTGGTCTGTCTGTGCTCGGTCTGTGCTTACAGTTTACACTGTGTAAGCTATCAAATGCATTTCGCTCATTAAAACTTTTCAATTATCTATCTTTTGTTTAACATTTTAATTAATTACAAGAAATATAAATTATCAATCCATCCGATATAAAAATCATTCTCTCAAGTCTTGTTTTTGCACGTGGAAAACTTTCAATAAGTTTTATCGCATGAACAGTTTTTTGTTTCACGTTGAAAAATGAGTCAAGATGAAAATTAATTTGTGTTTATATAAATTTTAGCATCGTCGCTTAAGCTACAGCAGACATGCAGTTGATGACAGGTTTGTATTAGTTTGACTATAAAAAAGAGTTTACGCTAATTTGTTTATCTTCACAATAGGGATTTGTCAACACAGGTAGACATTGAACAAATTTTTTATAGTTGACACGTGACTTCATTGTAAATATTTAACTACTGTTCCAAAGGTGAACTACAAAATGCGAATGAACATCAGACGAATGGCGCAAGGTGATAGAAAGCATCACAAGCGAAGTAAAAGACTTAACAAGGTACAAGAAGAATCCAATTTTGAAATTTCCTTCATGTTTGTCATCCAATAATTTATTGACTTTTCAATAGGATGGAAGCAAACAGAATCATGTATCATTCCCCGAATTCCAGCAAAACGGATCGGCAAAGCAATTTGCGAACGGTACGGAATCGCTTTCGAATCAATCGAATCATCTGTCATTAAGCAAAAAAATTAAACGAAAACATTATCATAAGAAATATCGTAGACTAGAAATAGGTAATAACATTTGCATTGCTGTCGAGCGCCACATATTTCCACCCACATGCCTGATGTTACTTTTCCTTGATGTCTTATGCTCGTTTGAACTTTTATTTAACTTCTCAAAATATTTCAGCAAAAAATTCTTTGCGATGTAAATGTTTATTTTATGATGCATCATCACATTCAAATCAGAGAAAGGAATGTTTAAAATGTTTTAAATAAAAAACCTGCTCGTAGAAAGTTTTTCAACCTTTTCCATGAATGTTAAATTTTTAATTGTGATTTTAATGTTTACACGAAAGCATCGAGAGGAATCAGAACGCAATGCAATATTATTATCTTTGTTAAAATACTAACATACATAAATAGATTCACCAACTTCATTTAGTTATAAGTTCATTAAAACTTTCATCACATTGCATCACCATTTCATTTTATTTCCTACATTTGCACAATGCTTTTTTAATTTTAAACAAAAAAGAATAATTTTTAAGTTTCTCGATGATTTCAAAGAATTTTGCTAACTGCTTTTGCTTCGTGAATTTTTTTGTTTCTTCTTAATTCATTTCACTTGTTTAGACTACATTAATGAAGTTTTACATGAAAATGAAGAAGATGGCAGACACACTCAATCTGATGACTGGGAAGGTGGACTTACATTCATTGCCAAACCATCTCGTGAGTATAAAAGTTTATTTGAACTCTTTAAACTTCTGATTTTATTTTGTGTTCTCCACATTTCTTTAAATAATTTATCAACAAGAAGAAATTAACAAAAAGTCTTTTTGATGTCGTTCAATTATTTTTGACGATCCTCTGCATTTTCCTTTTCTATCGCTCTTTAAACTTAAGCCGCCTCTAAAATAACTTTTATTAATGTAAATTTCTATTCAGTACGCACTTGATGTTATGTGATAACTCGAGAAGTCTAAAATTGATGATTTGATTTGAAATTTCAAAACATTTTTCAATTAGAAATTTTTATCTTAACGTTACCGTGAATAATTCATTCACGTGCTTCACTTTAAAAACAACACAGATTCTTTCAACCGTACAAAATTGTTATGCACATTCTTGACACATCGTGACATCTTTTAAATGTAATTTTTTAATGAGCAAAAAGTATTTTCACAATGACATTAAAAATTTTATTGCAATCCTACAACGTGCATTTGCAAAACTATTCAAAAGTTTTATGATTTTTCATTTGCTAAAGATTTTTGTTTTTAAGATCTGTAAAAACCAATAAATTGAATATTTTAATAGATACAAATATAAAGGCGAACATTTAAATTGATTTTATTTTATTTTCTTTTCGAATCTGCTTTCAATCATCTTAAAATGTTAAAAATAATTACAAACAGCCGATTCTGAAGAAGGATCTTGCAATGGAAGAAATAGCAATAAAAATGTTTTGGTTGCACAAATCAGTAATCTCAATGATCCGTCAAAAGCACGTTCCGTCAAACATTTATCATTGAATCAGAATCAAACAAAGGAATATTCTGCGTTAGATTTACTGCCTACAGCTGCAGAAGCTTTCTTTCCATGGCGTCATGAAAGATCTTTTCAGAGTCTGATCTTTGGTATAAGAACAAGAAAAAGTTTAAGTTTTTGCAGCGCATTTTATTTACTATTTAGTTGTTATTTTACTTGTTATATAATCCGACTACATCAATTCATTTCCTTGACAATCTGGCACTTTTTTATATTCAAAAGAAAAAATTCAATCAAAATACTTTCAGCTCATTTATCTCATCTAATGAAGGGCCACATTTTTAGTTTGCTTTCTTTGTCCCTTCATTGCACAGATTTCTGTTGCAAAGTTATCGTTGAAGATTTAGAATAGACGTTTTTTGCATAATCAAGCAAACAGCTAAATATATTTCACGTTTCTATCGCAACACGCTTCATATAAAGCGATTAATCATTTTCATAAGATTTGCTAAATTTTCACAAATATGTTTGCCTCATACTTTGCATAAATATGTTCATTTCGCTGTGCATAAGTATCCAAAAATAAATATCTTTAGCATGAGAATTTCTCGTTACATTAAAGGCACACAAACAATTATCAATGCTCAAATAAAAAATCTTTTTATGTGAAAATTAGAAATTTTACGAGAAAACATTTTTAGTCAATACTTTCTGTTGACTTTGTTGTTTGAAATAATTCAATATGATAGCAACCTTTTATGCTGCATGTTTTCATCATGTGTGCATATCTCATCATTCTTTACAGTGCTTCCTGAAATTGGTTTTGATTCTTATATTTTCTAAATTTCTTATCAATGTTTCTTTCTGACATAAATTTATATGCATTCATACGTTTAGATGAATGAAACTCCGCTGTATTGTAATTCAGTTACTCGGCTTTTATACTTATCAATGTTTCATAATAAAACTTAATTCAACTTTATGGTATTATAACTTTTCCTTTCATAATTCTTGTCAGATGAAAGCAGTGGAACATCTGAAATGCCTAACAATGAAGTTAAACGATTCTCTCGTGATTCTGAAGGTAAATTTAGTAATAAAATATTTAAGATTACAATTTACAACTTTTTTTTTAACCTTTGAAGGTGAAAACGCTTCTACGCCAACAGCAACTGAATCGATATTGCCTTGGAAACGTGGTGAAGATGATAGAGAAGAAAATGGTGCCATCCAACAAACAGAATTTCCTGCTTGGGCTAATAATAAAGAATATTTAGCTTACAGTTCACCAAGTGCTACTTTCTTAGGTAAATAGTTAACATCTTCAGGAATTTTAGCGTCGTATGAACAATTTATTAAGAAATGAAGTTAAATTTATGAATATAGAGAACAGAAAATTATCTCTCATAGCATGAATCATTTGAAATATGTTGTTGATACTTTATGCAACATAAAACATAAATCAAAGTTTATAATTCAATAGAATCAACTTTTTCATAAATATTCAAATATTTGTAAGCATGATTATTGAAATCATTCATATTAGATGAAGTATGTTCTAATTAAATAATTAAATATTCCATTCTCTTCCCAAGAATGTATCACGAATAAGTTTGCTTGCACTTTCAAACTTTAATTGCATTTTTTTTTTCTTCTTTTCTTTTTTTTCTTTCCATTTCTTTTATTTCATATTTGAATGCTTGCTTCACTTGTCATGCACATATCCTTTACTTTGCACTCACCTTGTCAACTTGCCACTGTTTGAAAATGTGACACACGATAAATGTGTGTGTGTGTAGGTGGTATTGCCAAACCTAAACAGAATTCTGTAATAGGATTATTCAGGACATCAATTTCGGGTCAAGGGCAAAGTGGAGATTCTGATTCATCGATGAAATCATCAGGAAACACTCCTGTTGGAAGAGAACTTCGATCGGCTTCGATTGCCCATACTGGCGTTATTTACGATGTCGATGCTGTCGGTCACGCAGGCCAATTCCCAGTCACAGCAAGTCATCGACGCAACACAAGAAGAGGTTCAATGCTGGAGGTTTCTGGGTAAGTTCTAAGGAAAATCTTCATATAAATGTTTAAATGATGACATTGTCGTACTTTATTGAACAATAAGATGTTTCATCATTATCTCTTTCTCAACTACTTATTTATTTAAGATGTGATGGGATATAACTTAAAATTAAATTGATGATAAATATTCTTCAACGTTTGTTTGACACTGTTTTCTTACATTAAAAATTAATTAATTACATTCAATATATTCACGTTTTATGTACCATTTTCTTACTATCTAAATCTTTAAAATGAACGATGAAACAGAACACATTCTAGAATAAAGCTACATATGTTTTCGAAAGCACTTCGTAATCTACCGCTTTTTGTGACGTTTGCTTACTTGCTTGCTTTTTTACCTCATAATTGTAAATATTTAAGAGAAATTGCTTTTTGGCTTGCTTTGGAAAAAGGAAAAAGACAAAAATTTATCATGCACTTCTAAATTGGAAAAAAATACACGCACAGAACACAAAACTCGTACACAATTTTCTATAATTTCATTCATGTGTTGATTTATAATTATCCACTTTTGTTTTTGTGAACACAATTCGAAATTTACTAACTAAACGGAGTTGGATTGATCTGTGAATAAGTAGTAGTGCATGCCAACCTTCCGATTTTTTCCATTTTCTTTTAATTTATTTTTTCACAGACTTGTGTTAAAGGAACGTCGACCAAGTCTTGTAGTAGGTGGACGTCGGCCAAGTCTAGGCGGGCGTCGGGCAAGTCGACGAATTGCTCCAATGCCATTCCTTGAAAACATTGAAAACATCGAAGTGGATTCTGACAACGATTCTGATAAAGACACAAGACTTTAACATCTTTTTTTTGTTATTAATTTTTATTCTATTTCTTGTCATCATAAGCTTGATGACTTGAGAAAGACAAACATTTAATTTACTCCCTTGTAGTACTAAAAGCATGGTTCTTTATCTTACCTTAGCATGTTATTCCTTCAATTATGTTTTGAAAAGAACGAATACTTCAACTAAAAGTTTACAGTTCGATTAATTATGATCTTTATTTAGCATGATGCATTTGAGAAGCGTATTAATTAGTAAATAGTAGATAGAAGCAATATTAGCTTACAGTAGTTAGTAATGTAATTAATTAGATGTTTTAATTGTGAGCTTTTATTAGCAAGCGGTAGCTTTCGAAAGACATGAGAAGCTTTCGAGTATCGTCTGTTGATTCGCACATACAGTAATTAAGAAAATTTATGATGTTAACTTTTATGTACATAATAAATGTCCACACATCAAAGTTGATATTCTTCTATAAATAAATAAAAAAATAATCAACGATTTGTGAATTTGAAATGCTCGCTTTTCGGGAAGGCAACGCAAAAAGCTTTTAAAATTTTATTTAACTTTTCAACTTTGCAAATTTCTTTTATTTTTTTTTGATATTGCTTATTCCAACAACAGGGATGCGATCCCCGAAGAAAGTCAAATCACAACAAAATCCCTTCCAACAAGAGGACAACAAAGATTGATTCTTGCGAAACAAAGTCCAAAAAGTACCAGAAGTCGTCAAAGCAACATCCAAACAGCTTCACTTTTAGCACATAACTCAAGCTCTGATTCAGACAATTCGGATGTTGAGAGAGGGAAACTCATGAAGACTAAATTAAAGAAGAAGTTCTCAGTTGGCGATAGTGATGATGACGATGACGATGATGATGACGATGATGAACAAGAAGGGCTTCGAATGAAACGAACTTGAGAATTTCATAAATATTTGAGGCTTCAAAATATTCAAATATTTAATTCGATTTCGTACTGTTTAAGTTTCATCTGTTGAGATAAATTATTTTACTTAATTTAAGTGTATGTAAACTTATAGTATTCGATGATGCTTTTCTGATAAGTAACATAAGTTCCAGATTAATGAAATTCAAGTTATCAGTATTTTCATCTTTTTAATTTCCTAATTTTTTATTACTTCAACTTTCGTTATTTTTAACTTTATTTAATTTAAGACATGCAACGCAAATGAAATAATTAGAAGAAAGTTTGAAGGACTTTATTAAAAGGTCACAAATATTCGACTGAACGAATAATTCCTGCAAGCACAACAACAAGAATAATTTATTAAATTATTAAGAAGCAACTTTCTCGAATGTTGGCACAAAATCAACGAATCGAATATTTTTTAAATCAAGGAAATTATTTAATGATATTTCATATTTATGAAGTTTTGTCCAAAGTTTTAAGTTTCTTGAATTAATTAAGTAATAAATTGTCCTATGATTGAACAAATCGAATTGAAAGATTGCCTCGACGATGTGCAACAACTCAAACACTGAACTTGAATTTAAACTTTGAGAAAAAAATTGTATTTTTCCAATATTTATGTTAAATGAAAATAGGAAGATTTGACAGATCAACTAGAAGCATTTCATAGTGCTACTCAATATATTTACTTTTGTTTATTTTCGCGAGCCAATAAAGTTATGAAGAAAATAAAAAAAGTGAGATTTGCAAAAAAATTAAAATTTCTTTTGTAGTTTTCATTACAGAATTTTTCACAAGGTTTAGATTATTCTCCTGATGTCAAGCTATTTAGGATAATTTAATTTAGATATGTTAATAACAAATTAGGATGGACGATGTAGGATCCTATACTGTAAAGAAATTGAATAAAAAGACGATATTGACGGAGCTTTAAATATGCATCCGTTCTCTTTATTCGTTATTCTGTATACTGAATTACATGACAATCATTTACATATTGATTGGTTATTTCCTAATACTGCATACCCCTACAGACCCAATTATAAATATTTTTTTCAAAATTATAAATTTTAAGTACCAACACCAAAACTTATGAAATTCAATGAAATTTTACAAATGAAAATAATTCAATCATTTTCCAAATGACTCCTTTACAGATGAAGTTACTGTAACTATTGAAGTTGACGCAATCATCAATTTTCTCCTTTCAGTAAAATAATTTAATATGCCTTTATAATCTCCACTCGGAAATATTGAAGGGATTTCATCTACTTTGATAGCCTGATTTGTAAAGTTAACAAACTGAAACGAAACTTACAAATTGATTAAAAGTAAGAACATGAATTCTCTTTAATTACAGTGTATGGACATTTATGAAGCACTCCAGGAATAGATGCATTAACAATTCTAAAATGTTCATAAACCAATTTGTTTTTGGTTCCTTCCTCCATTATTTTACAAAAGTTGATATTATCAAAATGCATAATTTCTCGATAAATATTTCCATATTTGTACAGCAGTTTGCCATCAATCTTAAGAAAATTTTAAAGAATAAATTTATGTTCTGTTTCTATCTTAGTTCAATTTCATTACAAATATTTGGTAAAGTGGTTTCTTGAATGTAAGAATCACATTTTCACCAGAAAATGATCGATTAAGTATGTGATTTCGCATAGCAAGAATAATTTGGAAACACAAACTCATCCGAAACATTGCAAATTAAACTTCGATAGTAAAAATGTTGTTCATCTTTTGATAAGATTAATTTGAAAAAAGTCAGTGAAGCTAAAGCTTTCAATATTATTTTTAAAAACGACATGTTACTGTTTTCAACTGAAATAAAAATTGAACATTGCACTATGGGTATGGTTAGGAACAAAAAGTATTAAAAGTCGATAAATTTTAAAATGTACATTTTAGGTATATGGTGTCTTTGGGAAAGTTGTTCCTCAAGACATGCTGCACATTAGACTTTCATACTTTTTTTCAGTACGATGACGCTAGAAGGGGCTAGAGATAAGTTTATAATAAATTAATTTCTAGCGTCTTCTGACGTCAGCCTACTGCAATAAAATCTAAGAAGCAGATGTGCAGCATGTAATAGGGAACAACTTTCCCAAAGACACCATATACCTAAAATGTCATTGGAAGGTAGTAAGAAGATATATTCAAAAATGATACATTAAAAAAAAATTCAAAGGAATTTAAACATCAATTTAAATAACATTTTTAAAAATGAATAAAACAAATGAAATTAAATTAAGGCAAAACAAAATTCTTTTTATATTTATTTATAGTTATGATAATAATTACAAATTAATATCATCATTAATATATTCAACAGATTATTATGATTCTGTTGATGTCATATTGCTGTCTTGAGTTTCGTCTTCAATGTCATCGATGAATGTTATATTCTCATCGATTATCATGAGACTCTTCGCAGCTTCTGGTATGGTATGTTGTTTGCTGTTTTGGATCCTTCTCTTGATGTCATATTGAGACAAACACGGATCCGATGACTCGAGAGCACGACAAAATACAAATACAAATAAACTTCAATGAAACTTGTGATTTCTCAATGCTGCTAAATAGTTTGATATTTTGAGTTCTAATATGTTCTAGACATAGCTTAACTACGTTATCTTCAGACTCATTAATATTTTCTTTTATAATATTAGCGAAAAACTCGTTTTTTATTTTCATTTTGATGCTAACATGTAAGTAACAATAATATTTTTAATATTGAATGTCAAAGTAAACTAGATCATTTTCATCAAAAAATGTCAAATCTTCATACATTTTCACAAAACATAGGCTTACGTTTTGTGGAATAACTTTTCTCACAGGGCGTAGTTGGGTTTTTCCTTACACAGCATTGTTGATGAAGAATGAGCGGACATTTCTGTTTTTGCATTTTTTCATTTGAGGAATTGACCCAAGAGAAATTAAACCTCAAAAATGACGATTTTCATCAAAAAATGTCAAATCTTCATACATTTTCACAAAACATGCTCTCACGTTTTGTGGAATAACTTTTTTCACAGGGCGTAGTTGGGTTTTTCCTTACACAGCATTGTTGATGAAGAATGAGCGGACATTTCTGTTTTTTCAGTTTTTCATTTGACGAATTGACCCGAACTTTTTTGAAGTTTGAAAATGTCAATTTTTAATGAAGAAAAAAAATGAAATTAAACTGAAAGAAAAATTTTCCCTTGAATTTTCCGGAAAAACTAAATACAAGATTTTTCTCATAATTTAGTTGTTAATGAAACGTTGTATTCAGTTTTTCCATTTCTAAATAAAAATTAAAAGATATTTCAAGTTTTTTGAAATGATAAACAAAATTTATTACATTTTCGATCATGACATGGTCAACTTTGACGGCATGTGGGGCAAATATGGAAAATGCCCGAAACAAAAAAATACAGCAAACATATTCTACATATAGTGTAGATAATTTTTAAAAAAAGAATTTTTAAATTCGGCACAACTTAACTCTGCCGACTTAATGGCCATAATTTCCCATAGTGCATCGCGAGTGATTGCGANNNGAAAGTTGTTCTTTGATACATTTTGCAACTTTTTTTGATAAATTGTATTTCTGTAAGAGGACACCAGAGGGCGCTGGAAATTAATTAATTACAGATTTGTCACCAGCGCCCTCTGGTGCCATTCTACAGAAACATAATCTAGAGAGAGAAGATGGAGAATGTATCAAGGAACAACTTTCCCAAACATACTTTATACCTAAATATAATAGTTTAGTAATTATAATAATGAACTGCACATCGCGAGATAAAAGAATTTATCAAATTCTTGTCAAGATTATGTCTTATTTTGTGCATGAATTATTATTGTAGTTTAGCTATAAAACCTAAACTATTATATTTAGGTATAAAGTATGTTCGGGAAAGTTGTTCTTTGATACATTTTGCAACTTTTTTTGATAGATTGTATTTCTGTAAGGTGCCACCAGAGGGCGATGGAAACAAATTAACTAATAATTTATCTCCAGCGCCCTCTGGTGTCCTCTTACAGAAATACAATTTATCAAAAAAAGTTGCAAAATGTATCAAAGAACAACTTTCCCCAACATACTTTATACCTAAATCTGATAGTTTATGATTTGTAGCTAAAGAACGAAAGTTACCTTTGAAAAATATCATACTTACGTTTCATATGGAAAATTTAAATTCATTTATCTCGCGATGCGTAGGTTTTAGAACTTTATGTTGTATGAAAGATTTGTTCAGAATTGCTATTTGAACATATCATAAGAAAACATTGTACATATAAAACCAAGTTTTCTATGTGTAAAATGAGTTTCAAAAACTCCCATACAAAAAAACATCAACCATGACAGCCATGACGTCAGGCTGACGTCAGGCATGATTTGACAACCCTAGCGATAGTGATGATGACGATGACGATGATGAACAAGAAGGGCTTCGAATGAAACGAACTTGAGAATTTCATAAATATTTGAGGCTTCAAAATATTCAAATATTTATTTCGATTTCGAACTGTTTAAGTTTCATCTGTTGAGATAAATTATTTTACTTAATTTAAGTGTAAGTAAACTTATAGTATTCGATGATGCTTTTCTGATAAGTAACATAAGTTCCAGATTAATGAAATTCAAGTTATCAGTATTTTCATCTTTTTAATTTCCTAATTTTTTATTACTTCAACTTTCGTTATTTTTAACTTTATTTAATTTAAGACATGCNTTGAGAAAATCCATTTTTTTTCTTTCAAAAAAAAAAAAAAATTTTTTTTCTTTAAAAAACTAAAATGATGTTCATAAATATTGATAAAATAAAAAAGGAATGAATTTTTATATTCACAGTGTATGGGCATTTATGAATTATTCCAGGATTAGATTCGTTCAGAACTTTGAAATATTCTCGTACCATCAAATTGCTTGTTCCTTCCCTTATCACCTTACACATTTCAATATCCTCGAAATGCAACACTTCTCTATAAATAGTTCCATATTTATACATGAGACTGGCATTTATCTGAAAACGAATATAATGAACATTTATTAGTTTGTGAGTTTTTCTGATTTCGTTTTCTTTTACAAAAATTTGTAGAGCGGTTTTTTTAGTGTGAAAGCCACGTGTTCGGAAGAGAATGATCGGTTGTATGATTTTGCGTAACAGGAATAATTTGGAAAAACAAAATCATCTGAAAACTTGCAACGTAATCCTCGAATATAAGTTTCTTGCTCTTCTTGTGATAAAATGAATTTTAATAAAAGAAATGAAATTGTAAAACTCAAAATTATCTTCAAAAATGCCATGTCTGTATTCTTTCACTACTAGAAGAAAAATGTCAGAACGATGGAAAAAAACGCATTTTTTGTAAAATTTAGACTATATAAAACTAAACCATTAAACGCACAAATGTACAACAATTAATAAGATAACATATGATCGTTAATAAATCTAGTTGGAAGTAATTAAAACAAAGGAATTAGTGATCAAACAATATAATCATATTAATATGAAAAATCTCACATCCATATATGAAAAATTGAAAAATCAAAAAGTAATTTTCGTTTCACACTATGAACGCGTAACTTCAACCATCCTTATTGTTCTTACATGATGATAGTAGAAATCGAAACAATAAAAATTCTAAACTCACAGACGTTTATATATGAAGTATTGTCTGTTATCAAGTACTGGCGTAGCATAATGACAACTGCACTAGTCCGGTTAATTAGAGATTGCTGGTTTGATTCCAGTCGTCAGAAAAATTTACTTTTTAATTTTTCAATTTTTCATATATGGATGTGAGATTTTTCATATTAAAATAATTCATTGTGCACTGTCTCGTAAAATCCTGAGTGTAAAAAAATTACCTAAATATAATCATAATTAATGATACAACCGATCATTCTCTACTGAAAATGTCTTTCTCACAATGCACAGTGTAAAATCTTGTATGGGAGAGCGGACATTATTAAATATCTTTTAAACTGTCCGTCGGATCCCATTACAATGTTCCTAGAAAATGTTCGTTATAAAAATACCCGACATATTGGATCGTTTTTAGTTCGACCCTGCGCCGTCA